>CAUYQG010138759.1:0-45548 GCA_963574415.1 Tarsius wallacei | reverse complement strand
GCCCGGCTAATTTTTTTTTGATTTATTGTAGAGATGAGGTCTTGCTTGCCCAGGCGGGTCTCGAACCCGCGGGCTCAGGCAATCCACTCACCTCAGCCTCCCAAAGGCGCGGGATTACAGGCTGAGCCACCGAGCCCGGCTATTAGTCATTTCTTACTTGGATTCTATCGTATGTTCATCAAAAATGAGCTAGACTGCATCCGCCTATACTATCTCATCTAACATGCAAAATAAACACTGGGTACAAGGCTACTTTTATTTCTGTCCTATAAATAAAGAAATGGAGACCTACAGAGTCCAAGTGATTTGTCCAAGGTCATGAAGTCAAAGAGGCAGAGCAAGAACTGAAACTCTCCAGCTCCAGTCCAGACTTTTCTCCACATAAGCAGAGCTGATCTTCAGGCTGTCCTTGGAAATATTGTAAAGGTGACTCTTGGAATGCAGTGCTCTTGGGGACTGTGGTGTCCTGGTGGTCCACTTCCATTTTATAAAAGTACCAGCTTTGACTTGAGAAGATTTTAGGATCTCTCTATTCCCAGAATGTAGGCCAACATTGCTCACATAGTAGGCCTCCATAAATGTTTGATGTGTAAATGAGCGAATGAATAATTGAATGACTAGACCTCAGCTTTCCCGATTCCTTGTCAAACTTGCCTCTCAGTACGACATTCTGCTTCCTGCACTTTCATTGATCTGAAAATCTAAAATCAGTTTTCAGACCTTAAAAAAAAACCACGACAACCAATGGGTTTTTGCTGAGTGAAAATGCAAGAAGCAGGTTTGGGTGGTGGAGAGAGGAGGAAAGAGATATTTTTTAGGTGGAGAAATTGAGGCAGGGGCTTGCCTTGCACTGGGGATGAAGGACACCCAGCCCAAGGAGCTGCCCTTGATCGCTCGCCTGACTTCCTGATCTCCGGGCAGGGGAAGCCAGAGCCAATCCCATCCTTTCTGCTGTTGGACACGTAGGACTTTGGCCTCCAGCCAGAACCCATGCTTCAGAACAGAGGAGAACCACGAAGCCGGAAATGTGGCCGCCTCGTTCAAAACCTCTTCTGAATTTCATTTGTGACAAACCACTCTTCATAAACCTCAGAACTGCCCATCGTCACCGGGGTGAGGCAAGCAATGCTGCTGAGAGGGAAAAACAATTAGAAATACAATTAGTGTTATAAAAGCTGGTCATAAATATTGGAGTCCTCTCTCTGGAGAGGAGGGACAAGATGACAGCTCACAATTCCTTGTATTGACAAAAGAGGAAACAGTCCATGAAACTGGTCATTTGCCTGGGTATTTTTATCTATCAGATCCCAGAGTAGGAACAAGGGAAGCATGAATGATTGGATTAGCTGCCCAGCCTTTATGTGCTTTTGCAGTATCAGCAATATGCAATTACTGCAACCCGCACACAGACGTGGGCATGCACACGCACGCGCACACACACACAGGCCAGCGTGGGAGGAGACCCTCCTACACAGTCAGGCGGAGATGAACTCGGGCTCAGACACTCCCATCCCATAACAGAGGAGGAGCTTCACCAAGGCCAGACATGGGACAAAAGGGTTCCCTCAGAGTTGGTCCTCCTCATTCTTAGAGGAGAACGGCAGAGCCAGAGGCATCACCTATCCCAAAGCTCTCTCAAGGGCCCATACCCCTTGTGATGCCCTTTGAGTTGGTATTGTTTGTGCCTTGGCCTTGCCTTCCAAGAGTCCATTTGGTTGTTCCTTGGGTGGTCTTGGCTCCACAACATGCTCTACGTGGCAAGGCCTGTTCATTTGGCAGCCCCAGACTCTCCAGTGTTTAGCTTCTCTGTTTCTGCTTTCTGCAGCTCCAGGGCCCCTCCAGGCCCCCTGTGGGGCTGGTGGGAGAGGGGAGGGGAGATTGAGCAGAGCAGAGGGTGAGTCTGGGAGCTGCAAGTGCACTGAGCTGTCTGGGACCGAGGACCCCCTCTGCAGGCATACACAACCACCTGGCACCTACGCCCACCAGCAGGAAGCAGAGCTCCCCTTGCCGGGGGCACTGTGCCAGCATGGCAGATGGGCATGTGTGTCAGCTGCCAAGGGACCTCAGAGAGGATCCAAATAGGTCTGCAATTTTGGAGGGCAGGACATTCTCTCCTTTGCTCCTCTTCTTAAATGCAGGACCAGTTGATGAGATCGTGTATCTCATGTTGCCTGGGTTCCTGCATGCATCTGAATACACTTACCCCCATTAACAGCCTCTTAACTTTTTCCCTGAGGGGGAGGATGAAAGACAGATGAGGTGCACTGGCTTCTTTCAGCGCTCGCATATACCTGCATATGTTCTGAGGATATGCACCTCTGCACCAAGAGGCATGGGATCCCGAAATCTGCTGGCGGGGTTTTTTCTTTTGCCTTCCTGACAAATGACTGCACAGTTTCAGCTTGATTACTGGAAAGTGGTGGGAAGCCCACTGCCTCATGGGCAGCTCCTCCTTTGTTGGCTAATAGTAGTTGTTGGACAATTTTATTCCATAATACAAAATTTGCATCCAGATTAATTCCAACTCTGCCCTGGAGCAACTGAGAACAAATCTGCCTTCTCTTCCCATATGACAGCTCTTCAAAAATTTTAAACCAATGCTCACATCCCTGAAGAGTCTTTGCTTCTCTAGGCTAAGTATTTCCTGTCCCATCAATTCCTACAGTCATACTTTGAATGACATAGGATCCAGATTACTTGTGAGGATGGTGTAGAGGAATTTTGAAGGGAAAAAAAAAAATAGGTGCTGGATTCAAACAGACCTGGGTGTGAATCACCCTCATCCAGTGGGACTGACAGAATGGAGATGTGGCGATCACAGTCTTGACTGCCATCGATTGCAGTTTCAGTTATCTGCATATTTAGACTAAGCAGTATTTACTGAACCATTACTAGGTGGTAAGGGATCTACTCTCATTGAAAATAGGCATTATTTATGTTTTAGAAATGAAAAAACTGTCGCATAGGGGTCTCTTGGGTCAGACAGCTAGTCTATGACACAGCAAGGGTATGAACCTGTGGCTGCTGTTTCCAGAACTCGTCCATGACCACAGCAGTCACTACCCTGGAGACAGAGTCGGAGACTGGAACTACATATGGCGTGCATATGGCAACTGTAGACTTGGACGACAAAAAAGAGCGGAAGGCTGGCCAGCACCCGTCAACATGATTATTCCTGGGGTGGGGGAGAAAGTGGGGCAGGAGCGATGAAAAGGAACTTTCACTCTACTCTCTGTCCTCTTTTATTGTTTGAATGTTTTTGAGAATACAATGTAGCCAGCTCGGTGGCTCAACCTGTAGTCCCACGCTTTGGGAGGCTGAGGTGAGTGAATTGCCTGAGCCCAGGGGTTCGAGACCCACCTGGGCAACTTGGTGAGACCTCATCTCTACAATAAATCAAAAAAATTAGCCGAGTGTGGTAGCGCTCGCCTGTAGTTTCAGCTACTAGGAAGGCTGAGGCAGAAGTATCGCCAGATCCCAGCAGGTCGCGGCTGCGGTTGCCGGGAGCGTGCAACTGCAATCCAGTCTGGGCGACATATTGATACTCCAGCTAAAAAAAAAAAAAAAAAAAAAGAAGAATACAATGTATTCAAGTATTTCTCATGTATTTGAAACACAAGTAAGATGCTTATCACTAATCCTGTACCTTCAAGTTGGTCAAATCCAATGTTTGAACCAAAATATGCTAAAAAATAAAGTCCCAAAGGTGAAAGGCAATCTAGTCTGGTTGCTAAAATCATGGACTCTGGAACTCTGGAGCCCAGATTCCAAATATGTACTTACCTCTTACTAACTGTCATGTAGACACGTTAATCAGCCTCTTTATTCCTTCATTTCCTCATCTATAAGATGTAGATAGCAATTTTAAGTACATATAGGTTATTTTTGTGAAGAACAAAGAACTCCAATTTTAAAAATTGAGGTATAATTTGCATACAGTAAAATTAACCCTTTTAAGAGTATAGTTTTATGAGTTTTGACAAATGCATAAAGTCATGTAACCACTACCACAATAAAGATTTAGAATAATTCCATCAATCCCCTAAATCCTCTTGGGTCCCTTGTATTCAACAACTCTCCCACACTCAGTCCCTGGAAACCACGAATGTGTTTTCTTTTTCTACAGCTTGCCTTTCCCAGAATATCTCATAAATGTAATATATATATATATATTCTCCTGAATCTGGCTTCTTTCACTTAGCATGATAAATCTGAAATTTATCCTTGTTGTTGTATATGTCAGAAGTTCATTCCTTTTTATTCCTGAGTAGGATTCCATTGTATGATAAACTACAGTTTGTATATTCATTCACTAGATGAAGGACATTGGGGTTGTTTCCAGTTTTTGATAGTTATTAATAAGGTTTCCATAATAGTTCACATGTAGGTTTTATGTGAACATAAGTTCATTTCATTTGGTAAGTACTTAGATTGCAATTGCTAAGTCATAAGACAAGTTTGTATTTAGCTTTATGAGAAACAGCCAAGCTGTTTTCCGAAATGGCTACACCGTTTTGCATTCTCACCAGCAATGGTAGATAATTCCAGTTGTTCTATATCCTTCCAGAATTTGGTGTTGTCAGTTATTTATTTATTTTAAATTTTAGCCATACTAATAGATATATAGTTTATATCATTGTGTATTTCTTTAATGGATAATAATACTGACCACTTTTTCATGTTACTGTTTTCTGTTTCACTTCTTTGGTGAAGTGTTCATTGCTTATGGTTTTTTTTTTTTTTAATGTGTTGTTTTCCTATTGTTGAGTTTTGAAAGTTCCTTTTGTTTTCTGAATTCAAGTCCTTTATCAGATATGTGTTTTAGAAGTATTTTCTCTCAGACTGTGCCTTGTTTGTTAATTCTGTCAAGAGTGTCTTTTTGAAAAGAAGATTTTAGTGTCAATAAAATCCAATTTGTCATTTTTTTCTTTTATGGATCATGATCTTGGTGTTATGTCTCAGAAATTTTTATCTAACAAGGTCACAAAAGTTTTCTCTTACATTTTCTTCTAAACGTTTTATAGTTTTAGGTTTTATGTTTAGGACTGCATTCCATTTTGGGTGGCATTTTGTACATGGTATGAAGTAAGTGTGGAGACTTCTGACATGATCGCTGCTACCGGGCTTCTTGGATCCTCTACCTTTCTCTTGGCCAGACTTTTCATATTATTTAAAGATCTTTCATGTAATACCCATAGTAATGTTTCCATCCCAGGTTAACTAAGATGACCTCTGCTGCTCTGGGCATTTCTTTGACTCAAGTAGGATGGAGTTGCAATCTTTTCAAGCTACACAGTAGCTATTTCCCACTCTTAGACTCAAAGCATGCTGAGAGCTGAAAGTTGCTTAGCGTGCAGACTTTGAAGTATGGATTCAGCAAGGGCTCCAGATGTTCAAGCTTCTACCCAAGATACCTGCTATGGTTTGGATGTTAGTCCATATCTCATGTCGAGATTTGATTCCAAATGTTGGAGGTGAGGCCTGATGGTAGATGTTTGGGACATGGGAGTGAATCCCTCATGAATGGATTGATATCACCCCTGAGTGTCAATAAGTTCTCACTCTATTATTTCCTGAGAGAATTGATTGTCATAAAGAGCCTGGAACCCTGTGTGCCCCAACCCCCTTACAATGTGATCTCTTTCCACATGCTGGTTCTCCTTCCACTTTCTGCAGTGAGTTGAAATGGTCTGAGATTCTCAGCAGAAGTAGATGCCCAATCTTGAGCTTTCCAGTCACAAGAATCATGAGCGGAATAAATCTCTTTTCTTTATAAACTACCCAGGCTCAGGTATTCTGTTAGAGCAACATGGAAAGGACTAGGACAGTTCCAAAACAAGATTGAAATGCCTAAGCTTGGGCCAGAAGAAAATAGAATCCTTCAGCATGAAAAGATCTCTAGAAAATTCCTTTGTCTCTTATCCCCTTGCCACTGAACAGGATCTCACATAAGTTGTTCCAGATAGAAGAGTCTGAAAGTGATAATGCAACCTTCTTTGGTTATTATCTCAAGTGTCAGCCCTGAACTTAGGCATTTTTGTCTTGGTATTGATATTTGGGCATATGGTATCTATGAAAAGGAAGTTAGCTGGTGAGCAGGAGCAGGAGGTGGGATCAGGAGGAGACCAGAGATAGGTTGGAGATGGGATGGAGTGAGTGGGAAATGGGAAATTCAAATGCTTAAGCTCTTCAAAACTCCAGTGATTCCAAGTACATGCTCTGGAGCAGGGGTTCTGCTGTGTCTCTTTGACCAAGTTACTGCATTCCCCTGGGTTGATGTTTCTTTTCTGAGAAATGGGGAACTGGTAACCACCATCGCCACCACAACAACTGATCTCAATGCCTACTATTTGTCTGGTTCTTCATAAGCATTTTCTCATTCAAAACTCACTGCAGCCTGAGGGAAATATTCTTATCATCTCATTTTACAGATTAAGAAGTAGAGGCTTGGTGAGGTTAAGAGATGTGCCCAAAGCCATCAATTCATTAACACCCCCTTGAAAGGATGAAATTGTCTAAGTGGAAGTCCCGCCCACTGCTCTTGCACTTACCAGATGGTTGATACATTTCTGATGGAAGCATAAAGCTTAGGCTTCCCAATGGGAACTACAGTTATTTAGCATCTTGGAATACAGCAAGGGGCACAGATTTGCAGGAAGTTGGGGGCGTTGGGTTCTCAACCCAGAACTTGCTCTAAGTGGTACAGAAACTAGACTCACCTTGTCTAGGGCTTGGTTTCTTCCTTGTTAAGATAAAGGGCCAGAGGAGATGATTTCTCAGATTCTTTCAGGTGCTTACCTTCTGACTTTATGATCCTTGTTTTCTTATTCAGTGCCTTCAGATTCATGAAGAGATGCTAGACTGGGCAAAGTAGGCAGAGATGGGCTTCACTGGCATTGAGAGAAGAATGAGAAGACGCCGGTTTAGATGACAATGAAAGAGACAGAATTTAGACTGGAGTGACTTCTCTGTATCTCATACATCTTTTAAGACTCCTAGCTCAAGGCCCACGCCAGCTGGGAGGCCTTCCAGTACCAGCTTGGTAAATGCACTCCTTTGTAAATATAATCTCTGTGTACAGCACAGTTTGAGCTGCATTAATTAATTCATTAATGTACTTACTTATACCTGCCTTGTGCCAAAGTGGTGTTATGGAGGCTTACACAGATATGTGAAACAGAGTGAGATAACATACATTAGAAGCAAATGGGAAAGGGAAATAGAAGAACAAAGGAAGGAATGTCACAAGGGATCAGGAATGAAGCTAATACAGGGATGCAGAGCTTGAAGGTCCTAAATACCTACTACTGGCAGAACCTAATTTAGAATCTAAAGTTTCTGGCAGCCAATCTGAACAAGGTAGCCCAGTCAGCCTCACAATTCATAGTGCTTGTAAGATAGGAGAATAAAAGAAGGAAAGAAAGAAACAAAGAGGAGAGAGAGAGAAAAAGAGCACATCAAGGGATGGAACTCCGAGGGAAGCTTTGAAAGAAGGAAGGAGGGAAGGAAGGAAAGAAGAGGGTATGGAAGGGAAGATAGAAGGAAGATAGAGGAAAAAAGACTGTTCAGAAGGAACCCAATATTTTCTTGGTGCTGAACCAGGCAGAGCCTTTCCTGGGGACCTTCCTACAGAGCTCCGTGCCACTTAATGAACAACATCCTCAATGACACCCTTACAGTAGGCTAGCTCCTCATTTTTTGAGGAGACTCCCTGCAGTATCATTCTTTAGCATGGGCCAACCTTCATCTCAGAAAAAGCTCCACAGGGGACCAGAGGGACATGGTCCAGTAGACAGTCCCCTGGCTAAGCCCTGGGGCCATTGTTAATATTTCTAGAAGACTGGATGTGCTACATACCCTTCAGGCAATCTTTCATATATTTGTTTCTCTCAGCTGGGTTTTTGATGGACATTGCAAGGCAATGAGTTCGAGACTATATTTTCTGCCAAATACCTGAAGTGCAGCTATTGGGTTGCCAATTAAATACGGACCCCATATGCGTTACAAACAACAGTTGAAATCCATCAAACCTAGGGTGGGGTTGTCATTCTCTTATGAAAATTGATGAACCTAACCAGGACCTGGGCTTGATCAGAGGGCCACCCCCCTTGGCTCTGAGCTGAGCTGGAGGAATTTGTAGGGTGTTTGACCCACACTCCCAAGCCCCAAAGCCATGCCTGTCTGTCTTACATGATGAAATGATTACTCAGGGAATGGAGACACTCAGATCATGCCATTCCTAAAATGAGAGGCTTTGTCTGCATGATTTCCAAGTTCCCTTCCAGCGCTCACATTGCTAATTCCAGAAGGAAAATGCTCTGTGGGAGGAGGGCTGTTAAACACTAGAAAAGTCTACCATTGGAACAGTGAAATTGCCTGCCTGGGTGATGGAGAGACCCATGCTGTCTAGGGTAAATTGGAACGGATCTGCCGGGAGGCAGGGGGCTGGACAGGATGGCCTCTGGGATGCTTATCAAAATGTTCCAGGTGGTGAGTATTTAGCTGGTTCATCTGCCTGTGCCTACGTGTGCATGACCTGGCTACCGTTGCTTATGTTCACTTGGGTCCAGGCCCCCTTCCTCGTGTAGAGACATGCATGTGTACATGACGAGTCCATGTTTATTTTACTCCCCTCCAATAGCAGTCGTGGCACCGGGATCCCCTCTACAGAGTCTTTCCTGGGAAATGTATTAGGCAGCACAGCACTCCCCTCATAAAAATACAATAACCGGCCCTGCGAGCGGTCGGCAAAGTAATGACTCCAGCCCGGTGGTGTTCTTGGAAGGGCCTCTTCAGAAGCACAGCTGAGAAGACAGAATGGAAATCTTTGGGGATAATTAGGCTTCTGGAGAGCAGAAGCCTCGTAAATTATTGAGCGTCAGAGAGGACCTGGTCTCGAGATCATACATCAGGCCAGGCTGAGCCCAGAGAGCTCCCTTGACGGCCCTCTTCATTCCCCCAGTAAGCGAGCTGTTGTCCACATGGCAGCCCCTCTCTTCATGCTCCCAAAGTATAGCTCAGCCCTCATGGAGGCCCATCCTGACCCACATACGAGCACATTTATTACTTAAGAGGAACAGGGAGGCTGAGCTGGGGAGTCGGCTTTTATGCCTTAGGGGCGGAACCCTACAAGCCCAATGGATGGTCTTTTGTCTGGAGGGAGCATGGGTGAGGAGTTTCATGGAGTGGAAGGATGGCTGGGACAATGAAGCAAAATTTCCTGTCAACCTCATAATTCCTTGTCAGGGACCAAAAGGAAAACCTACTTCCCTCTGATTCTCAAACTGTCCCTTCCTCCACCCTCCACCAGTTTGGGGGCCTTGTGAGAGGTAGAAAGACTGACAGGGTCCGTAGGGGGCAGAGTGATCATCATAGGAGGAACAAGGATGGGCTTACCTCACCCTCCCAGCCTTCCCTGCTTCCTCATAGAGGGAGGGGGAAGTGGGACCCGCCTGAAATCTCCTGGGTTCCCAAGGGTCCCAGCTTCCACTCCCGGTCTTCCCCTTGGGGGCTCTGGGAGGCCAGAGCTGAAAGGTTGACTCATGCCAGGGCTGTCAGCAAGCTGGGTCAGGTAGCAGTTAAGGGGAATGAAAGTAATCGGGGAATTCTGGGGCTGCAGTGGCACGCAGACCTTCAGGGCATTTAGGGAAAGTAGATTAAGAAATCTTTTTCCAGATAAGAGAGGCCTGTAAAGAGGCCACAGAAAGGGAAAAACACCCCCCTTTGATCACAGGGGATTGTAATTACTCAGATATTGATTGGGATAATAAGTTTGCCAAAACTCCAGAGAAGGAGAGATATTCCTCCAGGTATTTTGCTTTTGCAGAATTTGCTGAGCTCTCCTGCGAAGTCAAAGTCAATTTGGAAGCCTAGGCCTGGCCCTGAAGCCTGCAAAGCCCTTTTCCTCCTGGCAGGAGTGCAGTGCCTACCAACCTCCCCCTCCCTGCCCCTCCAGGGGTTGCTATGACTATCATTATTACCACGATCATTGCTATTATTAATGACCCTTGGGACCTAATGGGGTTGAGTGTGCAGTAGGGAGAACTAAAGCTAGCCTCACAAAGAGCTTAAGGCCCTCAGCCTGGACTCCAGAATCTTCTTCCGTAGTTTTTCTACCTCTCTTCTAGGAGCCTTCTCTCTCAGATTCCCTTTGCCCCATACTCCTGACTGGTGCATGCTCACACACACACACATACACGTACCCACCCTACCCACATGCCAGCGGCACCGGTCTTCCCTACAATTTTCACACATGCCCACCTGCCACTCACAGTGGTGGAATTAGAGCTCTGACTTTGGGGTCAAGATGGACCTGAGTTCAAGTTCTGCTCTGCCCCCTACTAGCTCTGCAATCGTGAGACAGCCACTTCACCTTTCTCGCTCTCAGAATCATCTGTAGAATGGGAATAATACGAGCACCTACCTCACCTCGCATGATCGTCGAGAGGATTAAATGAGATGATATAAAACATTTTGCTCAGCGCCTGCCTTGTGAGAAGTGTTCAAATACAATATATGATTGCTATTGAGATTCTCTGGCCTCTCTCTGAGGTTTTGTGTGAATAATTGCTTCTGCAAAGTTCTCTTTCATCACAGCTACCCACCAGGGCTCTTTCTCAACCTTCCAGACCCATCCCAGATCTCAATTCTGTTCCTTCCAGAGACTTCTCCTTTTGCTCCCAGTTGTTTGTATCTCTTATAGCTCTTAGCGTAGCTTGCTTTGAGTTCTGATTTTGAACTTGAGGAGGGCAAGGATTACGTCTTCTTTATCTTTTTCTCTCCTTTACGCCCATCTCAGAGTTTAGCACTCTACATTCTTTATATTCTGTGAGTGCGCAATACATTTTTGTTGATTTTTTAATAGTAACAGATGCCATTTATTGAGCAACTAATATATGCCTCTCTCTGAATCTATATGATCACATTTATCCCTCATGATCATCCTATGAAATATTAGTACAATATTTCCTTTTTATAGGTGTGGAAACTAAGGCTCTGCTCACATAGTTGATGAGTGACTGAGCATTGCTCCCAACACAGGACTGTCAGTTTCCAAAGACTATGCACTGTGTGCAACTAGGCTATACCCAGTGCACCATACTTTGGCCATATCCCAACCCCGAGATAGGTTGCACACTAAGTAATGTCCAGCTTTTAGCATGCTTTGATTCTACGAGTGGGAAACGGCTACTGAGTAGCTTGGAAAGATTGCAACTCCAGTCTACTTGAGTCAAAGAAATGCCCAGGGCAGCAGAGGCCAGTCTAGTTAAGCAGGGATGTAAATATTAGCACAGGCATTATGTGAAAGGTCTTTAAAGAATACAAACAGCCTGACCAAGGGGAAAATGGAGACTCCAAGATGTCCAGCAGCAGCTGTAGCATCAGAGGCACTTTGAAGAAGAATATGGCATGATGAAGTGCCAGAAAGCCTTGCCTATCAAGGAAGGACTTCTTGGATACATCCAACCTGACAGAAGGCAGGGGAGAAGCTCGGTTCCAATGCTGGTAGGGAACTGAGAGTGAGGAAATAGTGGAGACTTGGCGTTAGAGTTGCAGAAGACGGGAAAGATGAGGATGGCTTAGCGTGGTAGTTCATGCCTGTAATCTCAACACTTTGGGAGGCCAAGGCAGGAAAATTGCATGAACCCAGGAGTCCAAGACCAGCCTAGGCAACATAGTGAGACCTCGTCTCTACAAAAGCATCAAAAAAATTAGCCAGGCCTGGTGGCACATGCTTGTGGTCCCAGCTACTTGAGAGGCTGAGGCAGAAGGATCACTTGAGTCCACGAGGTTGAGGCTGTGGTGAGTTATAAGTTGTGATCATGTCACTGCACTGCACTCCAGGCTGGAGTTTTCCCCTGTGGTTAAAAAAAAAAAAAAAAGGATGAGGATGCAGGGACACATCAAAATACATGATTAATAATGGTAATAAAATTAATAACAATCTTGGTTGATGACATGCTTGCTGTGTGCCCAGCACCCAGAGATGTTCAGAGGCGAGCAGCTGTCTAGTCATAGCAACATAGACATGATTATTTCAGAACGCAAGGTCACTCCTTTTTAATCCTTCCTGACTGCTGACACTCAAGAGGACTCTCAACGGCGTCTGATTCTTTCCACAAGCGTTTATCTTATGCCTACTCTGTGTATACCACCAGGATGTGCCCTGGGGAGATGACTGAAACTTGTACTTGAACCTGGAGGAACTCATAGTCTCGCAAAGGACAGGACTCATGCCTGCCTGCAGTGGAGTGGGGTATTTGTCCTGAGAGAGGTGTGTGGAAGTGTTCCTGGAAATGAGAGGAAGATTTCAGAGAAGAGATGATATTTGAGCAGGGAAGAGTTTTAAGAATGGAAGGATTTAGGGGAGGAGGGCAAGGGTTTCATAAAAACTTGAGGCCATGAGAATGTATGGTATGTTCAAGGGGGGCTAAACAGGGACCCCTGTATGTCTTGGCTTGGGATATATGGAAAGTTGCAGTAGGTAAGGCCAGAACGATTTGGTGGGATAAGACAGTGAAAAGTCTTTAAAAGATGTGTTGTTAAGTCAATCCACACATTAATTTATTGAGCATCTACTATGGGCCAAATATGCAATCTGGCGCTGGAACAGAGCCAGAGTTGGTCTCTGTTTCCTACATAGGATGACCGCACGTTTCAGTTTTCTTCTTGTCTTAAAATAACTATAATATAATAATTATACAATTACAAAATATATATAGTATATATTATGAAATATAACATACAGGAGGGGGACCCCAAAAACCCTGGAATTTATTTATAAAAATTGTGTATTCTTACTTGTTTAAACTTTTTGGTCACCTTCAAAGTACTCTCCATTTGATGCAATACACCTATCAAGACGCTCTTTCTACCACTCAAAAAAAAATTTGAACTCACTAATTCTGATGCCTTTTAGTGCTTCTGCTATTTTTATTTCACCTCTTCCACACTGGCAAAACATTTTCCTTTGAGGACTTTCTTCATCTGAGGAAACCAAAAAAAGTCACTCGGGGCAACATCACGTGAACAGGGAGAGTGGGTCACAGGGGGTCATGCCATTTTGGGTCAAAAACTGCTGAACACTCAGCGTGGTGTGGGCAGGTTGCTTGTGTGAATCACCCATCATGAAATGGGCAAATGCGTTGAAAGAATCCCCCCCGAAAAACAATGCTAGCTGGTTCATGGATGCCAATGGGTTCCTAGAACACTTACCTGGCAGGGGACGCCTGTACTACAAAGGTCCCACCCTCCAAAAAATATCTCCAGGTTTTTTGGGTCCCCCCCTTGCAATGATATAATTATAAAAGAATAATATACTAATTATAATTATTAATAACATCTCTTCTTACTTTTAAGAAGGTTTCTGTTCACACTCTCCATTAGATGGTCATGATACCTACAGAGTTTTGTTTCAGTTCACTGTAGAAAGACAGGCAGTAATGGAACCATCATCCAGTGTGTAACTCCACATTGTGCTAGGTGTTCTGAAGGAAATATGCAGAGGCCTATTACCACGTGCTTCCAGGAACAGCTGTCTCCAAAGGAATTTAGACCCTCGGTGGGCAACACAAAGACAGGGAGGGTTTTTAAGTTGGGGATCAGATCTCGGTTTTAGAAGTTATGGCATTTCTATGCTTGTTGCTGATCCCCCCCCCCTTTTAATGTCTCCCAGTTATTATCAGTAAGAATTGGAAAAAATAACACTTTGTTGTATAGCCTTTCACAGTATTAATGTGCTTCCATGGGTGTATTATCTCTTTGGGGTGCAGTAGAAAAAGCAAAGCAAACACACTAGATGAAGCTTGCTGTCTGTCCTAGTTCCAAGTTACTTCTGGCTGAGCCGCAGTTTTCTCTTTTTTTTTTTTGAGGCAGGGTTTTGCTCTTTTGCCCCGGCAGAAGTGCAGTGGCTCAATCATAATTCACTGCAGCCTTGACCTCCTGGACTCAAGGGATCCTCCATTCTCTACCTCCCAAGTAGCTAGGACTATAGACCTGTGGCCACTAGGCCTGGCTCAATTTTCTCACCTTTAAGAAGGGAGTGGCCATTCCATCCCTGTGAAGGTGATTGTGAAGACTATAAATACTGTGAGTAAAGTGACCACATAGTAGGCATAAAGTGGGCACATAGAAGGCCTTTAAAAAAATGGTACCTACTACGATCGGGTTTTCTGCGCTAGTGATAGTCTCAGAATGGGCGCTGTGACTGGTGAAGAAGTGTATTTGACAGAAGACAGTAAAACTGGGGATAGAGAGGAAGTCAGTGGGCAAAGAAGGGAAGGGAAAGGGCTGATGGTGTTTCAGTCACTAGAAGGAAATTGGATTGGAAAACCAGCACTCGCCCTTTTGGGCTGGACTCTCCAGGTCCTTAAGAACTAGAACCTGTGTGTCTGGTGGGCTACTCAGAGTGAGAAAGAGGCATCTCCGGGAGGCAATTCCCCAAACCCAAGCTGTCCTGCAGAGGCAATACCTCACAGGGAATGTCTGAGAAATCCACAAGGATTCAGTCAGCTCCATCTTGTTTTCTTCTTCGTCATTCCTCTGGCTTGCAGAGAACTCCCTCTGTGGGTAGAGGAAGGCTCCTGAGAGAGCGATGCTGGCAGCCACTGTTCTGAGCCAGCCCAAGGAGACAGAACAGAGCAGGCGGCCAGGGTTAGCGGGAGTAGGAACCAGACACCTCAGGCCTGTGCGTGAGGGTGAGGTGGGAGTAACCACTGCAGCCTGGTTGATGTTTTGGAGATAGAAGTGTTGTGACTTGCATCCAGATGTGGCTGGTATCCTGACTGGGAGGCCAGACTCCTGGAGTCCGCGTCTCATTTTCTTTCTGATGTGCCTCTAGTGCTATTCTGTGGTGTATTAGTTTTCGAGGGCTGCCCTAATGAAGGCCACAGATTAGAAAGCTTAAATAATAAAAATGCGTTCCCTCACAGTTCTGGAGGCTAGATGTCCATGATCAAGGTATTGTCGGGGTGTTTCTTCTGGTGTCTCTCTACTTGGCTTGTGAATGGCCATCTTCTCCCTGAGTTTTCACATGGTCTTGCCTTGGTGTGTTCTGGTCTGTGTGCTCATCTCCCATTTTTTTTTAATAAGGATGCCAGTCGTATTGAATGAGAGCCCACCCTAATGACCTCATTGTGATGTAATTAACTCTGTTAAGAACCTTTCTCCAAAAACAGTCACTTTCTGAGGTCCTGGGGTTAGGACATCAACTGTGAGGGGTTTTTTTGGAGGGGGGACACAATTTAGCTCATAATAGACAGTTAGGGAAGTTGCATCTTTGGTCTTAGCCCCCTAAGAGAGGACAAATGGGTTGGCCATATTTCCTTGGAGAGAGTTGTATCGAGAGGCTGCTTTCTTCTTGAAACAGCACACATCCCTCTCTAAAGACTCTTGGCTTTACCCAGAGACAGTAGGTAATCTCTTGCTGGTTTTGAGGTTCCGGGATCCTTCCTCTTGCCTCCTCAAATCCGCCTTTAGGATGCAAGATATGCTTCTCTGTTTCTGGCCAAGAAAGAGGTATCTATTCTGAGATTACTTTTCACCTGGGACTGCTCAAAGGTATTTTTTTGCAGATGTTCCTTTGCCTGAAAAGAGCTCTCAGTCCTCCAAGGTCCCGTGCAGAGAGCTTACCTACTGCAGGATAAGATGGCCAAGGAAAGAACTGCTTTTTCCTTTCGCCCCTTCCTTCCTCTGCAGAGGAAGGCAGGAGACCACACCTGTGTTTGTGATGTCACAGACATGCTGGGATCCGCAAACATGTCATTAGCCCAGGCTGGCACCGAACAGCTGCATCTGAAACGGGCAGGCTTCCAGAGATTTGCTGGTAGGTGAGTTATTATGAATTGGGAATGTTTTTCTCCCATAGAAAAAGTGTTAAATGGAAAGAGAGGTTTTCAGGGAACTCCTCGAGAGTCTATTTAACTCACTCATAACTAAAATACTAAATGTGACCATTTCCATCCCCAACACCCAAATGCCACACATGCCATTGTTTCAATGGGAAAATATATTGTGAATTCCAACTCTGCATTTCAGGACACATGTTCCTTTCTCATCCGGGTAGCTTACCTGACTGTGGCTTTGTGGAAAGGAGGTGTGTTCTGGGAGGAAAACATTGGGCCAGATACTTCCGGACACCAGTGAAACAATATGTAAAGAGTGTAAAATATTCACGTTTTTAAAAGAAGGTTCACATAGTTGATTGCGTTTAAGTCTCATAGTCACCCTGCAAGGTGCTGATCACTGTGACTTCTCTTCTAGGGAAATGGAGAGTGAGACTCAGAGATGTCAAGTGACTTCATCAGGATCACACACTAGATACAGGTGCTGTTCTCAGAATGTAATTCATCTCACATCTGCATCTGACTTGTAGATCACTCCTCTCCAGCTCGGCTGTGGTGGGAAATGCAGACTTTGGATTTTAATGTGTCCGGCAATCCCCGACTGATCTGTCTGGCAGGTAGCAGAGGCCCATTCTTTTTTAGGAATATCCATGATCCTGGGAGGGGCTGGGACAGGGCAATTCGTGCTGCCGTGTGCGGGCTGGGCAGAGGTTTGGAGACGATGGCAGCTCGTGCAGATTGCAGAGTTTTTAGGATAAATGGTGATTTTCCTCCTTGGTGATTTCCCAAGGCCACTGAGGCCTGACAATTCTGGCAGGGAAACCAAATTTAAATGAGTCCCTTTTCATGCCTGCCTGAGGGGCAGGCATTAGTCAGAGAACTAACAACCTTCCCTGACTGTTTCCTGTGTTCTGAACACGGCATTCTGAGGTTGTGAAGAAACACAGTCATTGTTCCAAAGGTATTTTGTCCCTGGACAGGATAAGGCAAACAAATAAACAACACACATAAGAAATGTAGAACCAGTGAGGGTAAATTATTCTCCTCTGTGAATATAACTGTAGAGGGCTCTTGTGGTCGTCAGAGTGGGAGGTAGCCGAAACATCTCTGACTTGGCCATGAGAAGTGCTATAGGACGTGAGGACTGGAGAGGTGTTTGCATTTGTATTTCAACCCCCATCTTTTCTTTCAGATCAGGAAACTGAGGCTCAGGGTGGTTAAGGACTGGGCTAATGTTTTAAGCTAGCGAATGGGAGAGCAGGATTAGAATTCAGGTTTCTCCCTCTCTGTTTAGTTGCTCTTATAATTATGCTGGAAGGGAGTAGGGGAAGAACCAATAGAAAAAGACACCGGAGGAAGGGAGCAGAGAGAGTGGATTTTATGGACAGGAAGCCATGTTGAAGAGAAGCAAGAGATTAGGTAGATACGGTTGTGGGGACCACATCACCAAAGGTCTTGAGGGTTGAGGGGATAGAACATTGAGGTTTCTTGTGACTGGCAGTAGGGGGCAGTGGGATGGACAAACAGCCGTGCTAACTGCCAGGGTCATCTTCTGCTGACATTGCTTGCGAAAAGGGTTATTCTGCAAATACCCCACTTTAATTCAGATGCCTAGACTTTCAGCTTGTTGAGTTCATCCAGCATGGTAATCTGGGTCAGAAAATTTGACCTCCCTGCTCTACATGGAAAGATAATGTATAAAATCCCAGACCTTGTGAACTCTTCAAATTGAGCCTTTTGCTTCCCAGTCTGACCAGAGATAAGGACCTTTGCTGCCCAGAATTGAATTCCCATTGGCCAGGTCTTAGGTCTTTCCTTCTTTTCCCCATATATCTTGAGTAGGACCCCATAGGGCTCCTTAAAGCAGCAGCCTTGCGTGTGTGGATGCTGGAAGGGGACAGAAAGGAAGTGAGAGGGCAAGGAACCTGCTGGGGAGGCCGTGAGGATACAAGGCTTGCTGCCGATTGCTGCTTTCTGCCATTGGTTTGTTGGTCTCGCAGAAACATGGCTCCAACACCAGGGGAGGATGTAAGGGTCAAAAGCTGCAAATTGTAAACCACAGTGAAGTGAGATGAATCAATCTGCAGTGACCTAATAGACGAGAGGAAAGCCTGCTAACAGGAAGCCTAGAAAAGGCTTCCAGATGGGCAGGGTTGCAGGAGATCATGGCCGGGCCAGCTCTGTTCACTTGAACAACCAGGCTCAGTCAGGTTTGGTCATAGGGTTTTCAGGGAGTGAACCAGGTCAATCAGGTCCAGATAGCATGTCCCCTTCAATGTCCTAAGGGATCAGGGTTGAAGATGGCTCCCTGGAGCAAGTCTAGCTTTTCTACTGTGGTCACAGACCCTGGAGAGGAGAGCGTCACTTTTGTTTACATGGTTGCCATTCTTTTCTGATAATGTATGTTTGCTATAGAAAATATGGAAAATAGGTAGCAGAAAGTAGGATATTACTCACAGTCATACAACAAAAGGTAATCATTGTCAATATTTTAGGAAATTTCCATACAAATTTTCATACAAATTTGTATACAAATTCCATACAAATTTCATACAAATTTTCATACAAATTTTAGGAAATTTCCATACAAATTTTTTTTGAGTTGGGGGTCTCACTCTGTCATCCAGGCTGAAGTGCAGTGGCACAATCATGGCTCACCACAGTCTTGAACTCTTTGACTCAAGATGTCCTTCCGCTTCAGCCTCCCGAGTAGCTGAGACGACACACATGCCACCACACCTAGCTAACTTTTTGACTTTTTTGAAGAGATGAGGTCTTGCTATGTTGCCTAGGCTGGTCTTGAACTCCTGGACTCAAGCAATCCTCCCACCTAGGCCTCCCAAAGTTTTAGGATTACAGGTGTGAGCCATCACGCCCGGTCACAATCTGCTTTTTTTCTTTGCATACATATCTTAAAATAAAATTGGAGTCATATTATATTTGCATTTTTATAGTTTCTCTTTACACGTAAGAGTATATGATGAGCTTATTCCCGTTCCTTCCACATTATCCTATAACATCCTTTTAAAAATCGTTTCATAGTATTCAATTCTGTGGATGGATTTACATTTAATTAATCAATCATTTAATTATTGGAGAGTGAGATTGTTTGCAAGTTTGCACCATTGTAAGCACTGCTGCAATGAACATCTTTGTGTTACAATCATCTTGGGCTACTTTTCAGATTGTTTCCTAAGGACACTTTCCTAGAAGTGGAATCACTGTTTCAAAGGCTCTTGTTATATGTTGGTTAATTGCCCTCCTCACCTCCCCCCCAACCCAGAATGTGATGCCAGTTTACACCTCCATTAATCAGTGGCTATGACAGTGCCCGTCTCACTGTGCCTTTGCCAGCACTATGAGTTATTATATTCTTTTAAGTGCAAGGTCGTCTTTCCGGAGTCATGCTCAGCTTACTGATAGCATAAGCTTCAAGTGTGGCAGCTAATTTCTGTGTGTTTATTGGCATAGCTTAGTAGATCCACGTGTCGGGAAAGAGAGAAAACCGGGAAGGGAAAGGAGGCTGAGTTTGGTCCACGGGCAGCCAGAGGTAACTAGGGAGGGAGAGAAGGGACCTGAGTATGAGGTGGTACTTGATTCATCCTTCTCCAAAACTCAAAGTGTATTGAGCTGCCAGGCAAAACCCCTCCTCCCAGAGCTCCTGTCCAGGAATGCTTCCTGGCTGATCAGGAAATGAGAGAACAAAGCAAGCCTACACAAAGACGGGCTTAGTGCTCTGGAAGGCCAGCGATGTGCAAAGCCCCTGACGCTAAGCAGAAATGAAAACGTTAATGGTGAGACACCCAAAGAAAATGTATTCCATATGCACAGGCCGGAGGGCTGCAGAAGAATACAAATGCAGCCAGGGATTAGCCGGGAGGTACAGAACAGCCTGGATAACTTGGGACTTGCTTGCCAACACCCTGAAGGCCAGTTTTAGCTGAAGATACTTGGGGTGCTGAATTTGATCTTTTTCCTGACTCTAGCATCAGATAAACTTGTTATCAGTGTTATAGCCTATTTCAAATAATCACAAGAGTCCCGATTTACAGGACAAGCCTTATGGAGTATTGGGAGCCTACTACACACCCAGCACCCATGCTAGTTACATATTTAATCCCTGGACAATTCTATGAGGGAGAAATCATTATCCCCATTTGCCAGATGAGAAATTTGATGCATAACAAGATGAAACAACTTGTCCAGTTCACCAGAGTGGTAGAGCCTCGACCTTACATCAGTCCTGTCTGGTCTACTGCCTGTGTTCTTTCTGCCATGCCTGGATGGGACCCGATTTCCAGATTCCTGGAGGTGGAGAGGGGGATGGGGAAGTAGGACAACAGACCTAGCACTTAAAATCCAGGAGTCCGGAAAACTGGGCCTAGCCATCATCCTGAAGGCTGGTTGCCCTGGTTGATACAAGCCAACGGGCTTCTCATTCTGTCCCCCACACGCTGCTATGCCAGTAGTGACATGGCAGAGGAAAGAATGAGCATCCTTAGGGTGGAAAGTGGCCAATAAGTCTTGGCATGTACTTCCCTGTGGCTGGTAAGCCAAGTCCTTGTGGGCAGGACATTCCCCGAGAATGCCTTGGTGATGTGTGCGTGGGTGAATGAGTGGGCGGAGGGGTTCTAATCTATGTTTTCCCTGCTGTGGAACCCACAGGCACAGAACTCCTTGGAAACAGATCCTCAAAGCAATGGCCCCAGTGTCCATGGGAGGGCTGCAGCATTTTGGTCATCTGATTCCAGGTTGTGGCTGGAAGAAATGTTTTTTCTATTTCTGACTTTTCTCAAAGCCTCTGTCTCTCCTTGCAGGAGAATTCCTTGGGTCCAGGGAGAAGAAGGGCTGTAGCAGGGAAGAGAAGTGCAACCCCTTAGGAGACCTAGAAACTGGCAAGTGTCCAGCCCACCCTTAACTTCTCTTTTCGTGAGGGCCTCCTCAAACTCCCCCAAATTCTCCCACTGCTACACACATTTTGCTGACCAAGGAGAATCTTAGTGCTGACTTGCTGTTTTGCTGGAAAAACACTGGACAGACAAGAATAGGATTTTTTTTTTTTTCCTATTTAAAAAACAAAACAAGACAAAAACCAAAGCACAAAGCTTTTAAGTTAAGTGCTGGGGGATTGACTGCTCAGGGCAAAATGGGAGCTGTCTGTCGTCTACTGAGAAACCCCGGGATTCTCTAGTCTGGGGTGAGATCACTTCCACCCCATGGGTAGAAGGTGGCCTGTCCACAGTTCTGCTCAGTCTCTGTACGCAGATTCTGAGGCTCCAGGGTGTGACGCACCTAGAGCACCCTAACGTCTGTAGCATTGCAGAGTCCTTCTCTGGGTGGGCCACAGGCATTAAGTGCTAGGTCTGTTGTTCTACTTCATTCTCCGGACAGTGTCCTGGACATCGTGCCCATCTTGTAGGTGGGGACATTGAAATTTAGAAAAGTGTGGTACTTGTTGGTGATCATATGTGTAGTCAGGGGCAGGGCTGGGATTCGAACCTGACAGTCCATAACTACAGTCCACACTCACAGTCACTATTCTCTATTTTTCTGCTTCCCAGAAATCAAGGGCTTATGCTGTAGGAGAAAAAATAAATACACACACACACATATACATACACACACACACACACACACACACACACACACACACACATAGATATAAATTTTTTTCCCTGGTCCTTTAGTATTGCAAATAAATATCCATGACAAGACCTCTGGGGGGTTTTAAGTCAGCTCAATGTGATTAAAAGGATCAATAGGGCCCTACCAACCTGTCTGTTTTCTAGTGTGTCCCTTAGTGGGACAGGCAGTCAAAGGCATGGCACTGGTTTGTCTGCTATCCATCCCTGCTGAAACCAGTCTTTGTTCTTCATGAATAAACAGCCTCCAGAGGGGTTACTCCAAATGGGTACAGTGTCCTTCCTCCCTCTACCTCATAGCCTAACTGTGAGTAGATTTGAGAGGAAAATCCTTGTTTGGCTGAAGTAGGAGGAATCATAAAAACACACTGGGCTTTAGGAATGTAAATATCTGCACAGTTAGATGGATGAGGGCGATGGATAGATGCCAGAGAAAGTCTGGATGTGAGAATCTGGCAGACAGCGATGGATGTGAAGAAACACAGGGAGTGAGAGGAAAGCAAAAGGCAAGAAGCCACATGCATGGGTGGAGAGAGACGTGCAGGAGTGGCCGGGAGGCTGTGGGCATCAGGGGCCAGGCTGGGTGGGGCAGGGGGGGTTTCAGAGGGGAAAGAGAGGCAAGGCTGAATGGATTCTGTGATGAGTGTAAGGCGATCCTGGCCCCTGTAGGTGACCCAAGGATGAGATGCACCCAGTACAGTGTGTGAGTATGCCCAAGGCTGCCTGGGAGGGACAGGTGAGACTCACACTAGATGGAGTAAATGGTGGTTCTCAAAGCATATTTCCTGGGCCAGCAGCGTCGGCACAACCCTGGAACTTATTAGAAATTCTCAGGCCCTAACCCAACTTATTGAATCAGAACTCTGGGACCCATTCAACATTTTTCAAAACTATCTTTTAAAAGACAGAGATGAGGATCTTGCTATGTTGCCCAGGTTGGTCTCAAACTCCTGGGCTCAAGTGGTGCTCCTACCTTGGCCTCCCAAAGTACTGGGATGATAGGCATGAGCCACCAAGTCCAACTTATTCTGTTGTTTTAACAAGCCTTTCAGATGATGTTGATGCATCCTAAGGTCTGAGAACCATGGGTGCAGAAGAATGGGGAGAATGAGGGCGGGGGGAGAGATCAAGAAGGCGAAGTCTGGAGTTCAGGTGACGCATCTGAGAGAATAAAGACCAAACAACAAATTTGTTATAGTGGGAAAAAGTAGGTAGTTCATGAGGAGTGTAAAGTCCATCAGGGGAGGGTTAGATAACTCGAGGAGCTACCCTTCCTCATTGCTGGAACCAGGAGGGATGTATAGGAAAGAAGATCAGCCTCTCAGAGGGCCAAGGAGCCGCCCTTGGAACCGAATAGCCTATTAAACGGCCCAGGAATGATCGTGACAGCACACGAGCTCGAACAGGCCTCCCATACAACGCACGTTTCCATCAACCTGTAGAAGAGCAGTGGTGCCCTTAGAAGATGCTGGCAGAAGAGGCGCTGCAGAGAACTAGAGTCCCAGGGCGCTTGTGGGAGCAGTCTCTGCTCCCGTTTTCTTGTCGTCGTGCGGGAACTCAACCAAGGGCTAACATGCCCAGAGAGCCTTTGGTTTGGATGTTGTCCTTTTCCTCTTCCTTTCCTAGATGGCAAACTCCCAAGAGGCAGTGTCTGGGTCACTGTACAGTATTGGAAATGCCCAGTGCACAAGGCCATGTGCCATGAAGCCCAGAGCTCAGGCTCTGTGCTGTGTTGACGAGAGTAGGAGAAGCTTGCTCGGGAAGGCAGGTGGGCCAGATGATCTCGGCCCTCCAACTCTGTTTCTACGTAGCTAGTTGATGTATGTCTCTTCCATCTTCATCAGTTTACTCTTTTTATTGTTATTTTCCTTCTTTGTCCACTCCCGTGACTAGAAAGAGATGGATGAACTGACAGCCGGAGCCGTTTGTCTCTGAACCCTGTTATTTTGGTTGCCTTACTCAAGGCAGGTCCCAGACAATTTGCACAGACAGGGGTTGCTCCAAACATCCAGCCTCCACACAAGTCAGCAGCAGAAGGGCCCAGGCTCCAGCTACCTCACTTGTGCTCACTTAATGCTACGGAAATCTTATAACGGTCCAGGGAAACTTTTGCCTGGGTAAATAACCATTACTGTGCTTACAATTTTGAGAATGTTCATTTTGGGCCTTTTTAATGTAAATTTGAATCTGCTCTGGAGGTTGTACTCTAAGAAAAGGCCCTTTTGTATATCTTTCCATTTATATCAGCCAGCAGACCACCTGGAGACCTCTTAAGGACCACACTTGGAGACCCACTGTGTTAGCAGACGCCCGGGTGGAGGGAAATGGCCTCTGCTCCTGTTAATAGATCAGAAGGAACGAGCTAATGAATTTGAGGGGGATTAAAAAAAAAACCAACCCCCAGTTAAAAGAAATATCCATTAGTATAGCACTCAACACAACCATGAACTCTTGTGTTGATTGGAGGAGACAAGTCATACATTTCTCTTATTAAAGTTCTTGACTCACAATATCAGGCAGAGGCTAATGACTTAAAAATAATATGTGCGAATGTCATCAGAATACAGATGGCATAATACTGTAAGAAAGGGATTGGCAGCAGTGGGAAACTGCCAGGGGAGAGGGGTGGGATTGGCAGTTGAGGGAAACTGCCAGGGAAGGGAGGGGCACACCTTGTCGATAAGGGTACCTGCATAATGAACATCTGTATACCTAACCAGCAGGAGATGCGAGTCTAATGTCTTGGACAAAGTAAAGTTCATTAAGGGGTTGGGGTGTGATATACAGCACCTCGTATTCAACAGAAATTTTTAAAAAATTTTCAATCACAAGGAGGTACTCCTGAGATGTCTGTTGGGACGTTTCAATGAGGAAGTTTTGAGATTAAAACTAAAGCATCAAGAAAGGAGACTTAAGGAGACCCTCTATGGAGAGCTCTGGTTCCCGTCTGCTTTGAGACAGTATCATCTGCGGGAAGGCTCCCACCAGGCAAAACCCAGGGAGGAAGGCAGTGAGCACAGCTTGGACACGGGCTGGCTCCCAGCCTCGCACTTTGCTGTAAGTCCCACCTTCTCAGTTTTCCTGGATTAGCAGCCAAGAGGTGATGATTCTCCTTACTCCTATTATACTCTGTCCTAACACAAAATTCCAGTGCTCCTTCCTTCCCACTCACCCTTCAGTCAGCCCACAAGGCACTTATCCCGGGGTAGGAACCAACTTAACCACAGAAGCCTATGATTTGTGTATTTGCATAAATGAATGTTTACTGCAGAATAGCATCTGCATATTCTTCCTGCCAACATGGACTTCATTTCCTAATGGGAAGTCTCACCTCTGTGTTTCTCTGCTCAATCTGTTCTTGGCTCTAGCCCACCTCTGTCCCAGCACCTTAGTCACCCACAGCCTCCAGTGACTCAGGTAGGGTCATTAAGCAATCTAAGATTGAGTAAGGGTACAGGAGCATTCTTGGTACTCCCTTCAAGGACAAAGGAGTAAACACAACTTCTAGGGATCCAGGCTGGAGAAAAGCTCATATCTGATGAGAACCCAGCTTTTGTCTGTAAGTAGCACAGCTGCCCAGGATGACATCTGACTCTGGAAACTGGACATCAGGGCAAACTGGGTCTGGCTGGCTGAATTCCAATCTTGCCTCCTGAATCACCCCATCATGTCACCCCACAATACTCTGCAAAGTATGGAAGCAAGTTTGCTTTAGAGAAGAGTCATCAAACGTTTGGCCATCTGCAATCTTTTAGATGAAAATCACGCCAGGGTTTACACTCACCTAAGTTGGCTACAGGTGCCACAGTGCCCAGAGGATTAGGCAGGAGTTTTGCAGTAATCCCATACCAATCTTCATGGAGACGGAGCTCTGACTTGGATCTTGACTTGGGAGGATATATCCATGCCTCCTTTTTTTTTGCCTCTATACCCCATGCCCTGAAGCCTCTTGCAGGAGCATCTAGAAACAGTCCTGGGAGGTTCTGTGAGATCATGTCTCTCTCTTCCCTCCCCTCCCCACCCCCTCCCCACTTTTTATTTTTTATTAACAAGGATGAAAGTAAAAGTGAACTCGAAACAATAAGGCATGGAAAATCACAGAAATAACTTAATTAAGTTTTTAAAGATTTCCATGCTTGAATAAATTAGCCTTCCTGCAAATGTCACAACATTCAGAAAAAAAAATTGTAATCAATGGAGCACAATGCTTCCCTGCTCTTTATTTAAACGAAAGCTCCATTGGTGCGTTTCCTTTTGCCCCTGCTCCACCCCTGCAGCTGCGGCTCCCTGGCCCCCCTCGGCTTCAGGCAAGGGCACCAGACTCTCACATCAGCATATTCTGCTGCCGCTCAGAAGGGGGGAAGGATTGCAGGTGGGGGCAGGCAGTGGGGGGGCCGGGCGGGGAAATTTTCTTGGCCAGAGCCAGGGTTTGCTGTGGCTCCGGCTGTCCTTTGAAAGGTAGCAAAATCTGATCTCTAAGGGGTTTAGGGTCTCCTCATCCTCAGCCAAAGCTGGGGGTCAGGGAGATCGTTTCTTCAGCTCCAGGGTGGGGTATGCAGAGGAATCAGACCTACTCTGCAGGGCTGGGGGATAGGGATTGTTCCCCACCACCTTCTCCAGTGCTTTCCTGCCTTCCAGACCTTTCCCCACAACCAGGGCTGCCAGAGGTTGGAAGATCACAGAAGGACAGGCTGGAGAAAGAGAAGGATGGAAGAGAGAAGGGAGGGCCCAGGTGTGCCGGGTCACAGCCCTCCCTGCGGCCACAGGGACAGATATTCAGCGCCATCAAGATGGAGGGCAGATCACTAGGCTAATGGGTGCATGCCACTGCCCTGCTGCTGCCGCCGCAGCTGACTTGAGTAGTGAGTGATGTCATGCTGGCTGCCAGGCCCTGCTCTAATGCAGCTGTCAGGGCCCCGTGGGGAAAACTTGGGGAGAAATACGAGAAGTCTAAAAAGCAGCAAAAGGCCCAGTCAAGTGAAGGGAAATGGAATTACAGTAATGCTGAAAGCAGGCACACTGGAGAATTAAAACACTTTGTTTTGGAACCAGACTCTACTCAACTTGGGTTATTAAATTATTTATTGTTTGCTTCTCCAGTAATGGGGAGAGAGTAACGGTGCGGGGAGCAATCAGCCAGGGCAGACATTGTTTTAATTACCAGGCACATTTGGGGGCCACCCCGGATATAGCCTGATACCCCTTGAGCACAAGGCTGAGGGAAGTGGATATAAGGTGTTCAGGGCTTAATTAGATCCACCAGATCCGTTCACTGGACTAACCCTGAAAGGGATCGTGGGGTGATCCTTCAGACTTGCCATGGGGGATGTCAGCCTGTTTCCCAAGGATGCCCCATACCCCGGATGGTGCTGCTTTTATGATGTTGCACATTGGTGGGTGGCTACGCCCTACGCCCCCCAGCAGCTCGCATCCTGCCAGCACCACGGGCTGTGGAGTGAGGGTGGCGAAGTGCCTAGAGGGGGTAGGGTGGGGTCTAGGAAATTGAAGCCATCCCCAGTCCATCCTAGCCACTGTTTCACTTTTGGCACTTGAGGGGTTAGGAAAGGCGGGCAGGAATTATGATGCAATGACGCTTTCTGATATGTGCTATGTGCCAGCCATGGTGATAAACATTTTACAAATATTCCTTTATTTGATCTTCACAATAACCCCTCTCGATAGAGTAAACATGCATCCTGGTTTGTTCCTGCTGATTTGTGCCTATTGTCTCAGGGTCATTATTGCGAGTACCCCATTTCACTCTCAAAGACTACCTATGCAGACTGTGAATTATTTTATTTTTATTTATTTTAAAGATGTGGGGTACAGTTCAGGACTAGGTATACAAAGGGTCATTGCCCAGGTGAAGTCTGAACCTGACTTTGGTCCCCCACTTCAGTCCAGGAATTTTAACATCCATTTTGTGGATGAGCAACTGAGGTTTGGAGCTTTGCCTAAGCCCTGCAGCGCTAAGTGGCAGATTTTACACTGGCTCTGTCTGGCGCCTTAGTCTGAACTCTTTACTACTGTGCTCTTCTGCTTCAGGGGTGGAGCGGAAGAGTGGAGGCAGGGAAGTGAGTTTGCTGTGACATTGTCCCTCCTCTGGTAGGTAGCAAAATCTAGCCTCTCTTTAGGGTCTGGGGTGCTCCTAGTCAGAAGTCAGGGGCACCCAGCTTGAGAAAGTTGTTCCAAGTTGCCCATTGACTGATGGGGTAACTTAAGTTGGTGGAAAAAGAGGAGCGTCTCTCCTAACTCCAGACCCCAGGGTAGGCTTATTCTCAATCCAAGAGATCTGAAGGACCAAGACTGGGACTAAGTGGAGTTCTTTGCCATGAGGCGACCTAAATCTTTGTCCGACTCTTCTTAAAATCCAGTTCTCGGGGAAAAGACCCAAGAATCTGAGGCTTTGCTTCCAGTCCTTGGCCTCTGACCTGAAGCCATGAGGAGTAACAATAAGAAAACCACTCTCAAGTCAGCTTGATTCCCAGCCTGGGACATACAAAAGCCCATCCAGTTTACCGTGAAGTGGCTTGTCTAGCCTGGCCACTGTTTGTCAAGCGGTACCAGAGGAATGCATATTGTTGTTACCTTGTACACTATTGATGTAAAGGGCTGGGGTGGAGCACTTTGCTTCTGTAATTAGAGCTGGTTTTCCTTTTCCTGTAAATTTGGGGACTCTCCTGTTATTAATGACCTTTTTGGATCCATGCCCAGGATTTAGAGATATTGTCTTTGGATCCAGGTAATGAGGTCGCTACTGATCCTGAACAAATGGGGGAAGTTATTTAATAATTACTCTGTGCTGTCTGTCAGTGACCTTTCATTTGTCGAGATGAGCGGCATCTGTTTATCATCACCCCCATGTGGAAGATTTTGATTTTTCGGGATTAGTTCTCCTGGATAGAATCCATTTTGCTTTCTGCCTCTTTAGAAAAGTTTGCCATTTAAAGGTGCCACATGCTACAGGGTATGAGGGAGCTGCAACTGAAGTTCTATGAGTGGGAACCATTTTAGACAGGCTAGACACACAAGTCTTTCTCCGTCTCGGGTCTACGATCAACTTCCAGGGCTGACAGACCTGTGTGCTGGTGAGGTAAGACAGTGGTTTCTGGAGGAAAGACTTTCGAGAGTTCAAGTCTGAAAGAGACTGAGCAGATTCCCATGCAAACTACTGAGAGGAGGTGAGAGGAGCCCAGGCTTTTCCTCTTTTCTACACTTAATGGTGAAATTGATAGATGGCCTGGTGTCCCTGGTGGCTCTCAGGTGGGGAGAACGTGGTCACGGAAGTTGAGCACACACAATGGCGGATAGAACAAAGCCACTCAGTGAGTCTCTCGAGTTCCTCCACGGAGAAGACCCTCTCTTACTGTGGCTTCTGAAGGACTTGGTAGAGGCAGTCTGGGAGATAGGAGTGACAAGGACCCAAGGCTTGGGATGGAAAGCAGATGAATTGGGCTTGCACAGAGGATCATAGGCTGCCGAGTGTGGGTAGTGCCTTAAAGAAATTGAGCCAGGTGTGCTACATCATTTCAGTATTGCTTTTTAAAAAAAACACTGCTAAATGGCTGCTGAGTCTCTGTTGCATTTTTCCTACAAATAATTCACTACTTCTTGGTCTCTTATGGTTTCTATTCCATTTGCAACTATTACAAAATTCCTTTCCCTAAAAAAATTGAGATTAAATATATCACTTTTTTAAGCTTTTGCTCATTTACTTTTGTTCTCTTTTTTGGCCATTGGTTTGCACTTCTTCCTTAGGACAGTTTTCAGGCTTTGGGGTGGAGTCGTCATGTCCACCTTGTGTCTTCTGGTGAAACATTCTAGTTCTCTGTTTCTCTATAAGTTTTTCATGAGCCACAGTTCCAGGTTCCTTGCCACCTCATCACCCTCAGAATAAGTCTTGTTTTGTGGTTATCTTAATATAAGAATTACATATAATACTCAAACCTGGTTTGTCCTCCACAGACTAGAACAGATCTGTCTCCTCCTTTCTTCCAGACAATATTGTTTTATTAATGCAATCAAAGTAAAATAATATTTTTTAAAAACAAAGATAGTCGTTAATTTTTTTTTTTTTCTTTTTTCGTTGGCGTCTCTGTCACCCAGGCTAGAATGCAGTGGCACGCTCATGACCACTGCAACCTCAACCTGCTGGGCTCAAGTGATCCCTCCGCTTCAGCCTTCCAAGTAGTTTGAACTACAGGTGTGCCCACCACGCCCAGCTAATTTTTTGATTTATTGTAGAGACAAGGACTCACCATGTTGCCCAGGCTGGTCTTGAACTCATGGGCGCAGGCAATCCTCTCTTGCCTCTGCCTCCCAAAGTGCTGGGATTACAGGCGTGAGTCACCCTACCCAGCAATACATTTTTTCAAAAAAGGAAGTGGGAGTATGGTTGGTAGAGGACCTTCAAATCCCTTCTGAAGAGCGAGATAGAAGCGGTTCTACAGGACCATAACATTTTTCAAAGACAGCTTCACAGGGAGGGAGTCTACAGGACTCACCGCTTGGAGTCCTTCTTTCCTCTTGGATGAGCAGGGAAACCAGAGCTGGGACTGGACGGGAGGTGATGAGTAGAGAGTAGCTCAGGGTTAGAGGTCATGGGTGACACTGATTTGGGAGTCTCTCTGAGCCTTCTCATGCTGACCTTGAGTAAGTGCTCAGAGGAGAAAGCCAGACTGAGTAGCCCGGGTTACACCCCTGGAATGGTCTGCACCTCCACTTATAACACACATCCTCCCATAGGTAACTATTTGCTCAGCTTTTGACTCCCTTGAGGCTGTGAAGACACAGTCCCTGCTTGCCTGTTTAATGATATTTAATCCACGGTGTCTAGTACAGTGCTGACACTCAATAGAAATATGGTGGATAAATGAACAAGGAACTAATTGATGGATCTTCGATAGTGCTTGCTCCGAGGTGTCTGTTGAGTTCTATCCATTGGTCTGTTTGGAAGCTTCTGCTAACTGCCAGGTTGCAACTGGTTTCTTTCTACTGCAGCAAATTCTCCATTGTCCAGCCCAGTTAAGAGATGGAAAAGAATCATAAAACATAAAGTGGTTAGGGCTGAAGAGAACTTTAGAAATCACCCACAGCTTTATTGATGAAAGAGTTTCTTTCTTCCTTCATCCCCACTCCACTAAGTTTCCTCACTTCCTTCCCTTTCATAGCCTAGCGCTTCAAAGCAATCCCCTTGCAAATACCTTTTACTCTCTTTTTCCTGTTTCTCTCTCCTGTCCGCCCTCCCCTGGAAAAAGCCAACTATCTGCTTACTTTGTGCCTGGCCCGAAGGAGTTTAGTGATACTGGAGAAAATCATCTTGAAATAGGTAAACTGGACTCCACGTAGACACACCCGACCCCACCTGCATTGGTCTCTAGCAATGTGACTTTTGCAACCTGTTGGGTGCTATTCTTATTTCTGTTGCCCATTTTAGAGGGCTTTTTCCTTGAGGTGATCCATCCAGGTGACTTTTCCACACAGACGTATTCTACATATCAGGTGCACCTGTGCCTTGGTGCCTCAACAGAGCCCACTGGACATCACTGATTTAGCCTAAGAACCTTGTTATCTAGATAAGGGAACCAAGGTCCTGAGAGGTGAAATGACTTTTCCAAGGTGACACAAGAGACCCTCCAAGCAGCATGTTTAATCTGGGGCTTTCCTGCAGAGCATGAGGCTTCATGTTTTTTGGCCTCCCTAGCCTGACTTTGGCTCCCAGTGAGCTGCGTGGTGACCACCATCACCTCCTATCGGACGACAAGGTCAGCTTCCCAGCAGACAGACCAGCCCTTCCGGGGCCACATTCCTCTGCACATGAGCCCTGCCAAACCTCCCACCTCATCCTTCCTAGGGACTGAAGCCCAAAGCCTCTTACAAAACTGTCTTCTGAGGGCCCCTTGGCTGTCCTGTTTGTAAAACTGTTCACAGTCAGCCTTGCCTTTCATTTCCTTAATCTTAAATTGCATCAAAAAGGGAGAGATTAGAGGTAAAACCTCAATAAAGGACTGAACAAAAGCCTGTTCCCACTTTGGATTCTCACACCTAGCTCTGCCTTTTCCCCTCCCTCTTGTCTGACAGACCGAGTGTATGAACCTCTCTCTCTTTTTTTTTAAACTTAGATTAAAACACTATTTAGAAAAGGCCCGCAAGTTTGAAGTCACCTCTGGTTCATACATTAAACATCAAATGTACATTAACTGTGAATTATGGTCATGAAAAGTAAATCCTTTAATGCCGTTTTCTGTGTTCCACTGCCGAAGCTTAGCATTAATGGCCTCTTTGCAACTCCGTGAATGGATGGACTTTCTTATTTTCTAGTTTTTACCACCACGCAGGCTTCCCTCTCTGTGTGCCTGTAAACACACAGCCATGGGAAGAGATTGCAGGGAAGTTCAAGTTCAGGAGCAGATCCACGTGGGTGGCAGGAGCCACTTATCCCCAATGGGCAGATGGCCATGCCTCATAGATAGACCCCCCCCCAACTGTAAGCTCTTTTATCATCCTTCTGGGCTCAGTTTAATTGTCTGCAACATTAAGTTCTGAGGACCTGTAGTTGTTAGGAAGGTGTCTAACTCGTATCTAGATTGAGCTATTGATCAGAAATCCTGACAATGGAGAAGCAGCGTTGCACATGAAGGGTTTCTGTCCTCAAAGAAAAGGCAGGTTCAGATGCCAGCTACTGGGAAACAGTGATGAATGACCACCACCAGATTTTGGTAAGGATGCCATGCTCTTGTGTTACTGAATAATCTGATTTTTTTTTTCCTGTTGTACCAGGATGAGAAATAAAAAGCAAGAGTGATAAATATCCAAAGTGTTTAATCTTAGAAGAAGGACCTCTTTCCTTTAAAACTGCAGGGAGCTCTTCTACAGTGGAGCGAAGATGCAAACTACCTACCAAAGCTTTCGCTACAATCAGATATAAACCTGGGGGGGTCAGAAACACGCTGGAATTGTGGACAAGCCTTAGCAGGTTTTGAGACAAAATGAGGAAAGTCAGAATGAATTACTTCTCCTCCAACCCAGGTTAAGAGACAAGATTAGATAAAGCAGAGATAATGATGGAAAACGATTTAAAAAGGCATTGAATTCCATTTCAGTGTTTATGCACCTTTAAAGCTTGGACTAAATTACACAAGTTATTTAAATACATTCTTTAATATTTATGCTTTGTTGTTTTAATAAAGACTTCTATTTTTAAATAAAAATGCATAATTAAGTGGAACAGAATATTTTTTTCTTTGACGTGCTTAATCATGCCTCTGGGAAACTTAAGTTGTTCTGATTATAAAGTCCAGACACTGCCATCTACTAAGTAGCAGCCTACACTCAGTAGGTTCTCAATAAATATTTAATGATCAACTATTAGGTGCCTGAACCCTGTGTTAAGTTCTGGGGCTACAGTGGAGAGAGAGAAAAAGGGCATGATCTCTACTCTAATGGAGATTTAATGTGATGAGGGCATCAGACATTAGTTCTACAAATGAGAGTAGGCTTCAAAAAATGAGATCGGTATTAGAAGAAATGGGAGCCTGGTCTGATGACAGGGTATCACAAACAGACTTAAGCTGGTTGGAAGCACAGAGGGATCCAGGAAGGCTTCCCCGAGGATATGAGGGTTGGGCTGTGATCTGAGATGGCTGGATCAAAAGAAGGGGAAAAGGTATCCCAAGACAAGCAAATGGTATGAGCAAAAGCCAGTGGGAGAAGGGAGCATGGTGTATCTGGGGGGACTTAAAGACCGGCGTGGTCAGTGCAGGCTGTGCTGTGGATGCGGGACACAGTTGGGCTGAGGACGCAGAGTGGGAGCTGGAATCCAGCCCTGCTCTCTTGCCAAGCGAGAGTCCCATGGAGACGCTGCATCAGCTTAGAGGAAAGGGCATCTTTTCCCAACTAAGCTGCCCCAGCAGGAGTGACTTTGTCTAATTCCCTGCAGAGTGACCTAAATGCTAATGTAACCCCGGTGGCTGGAGTACAGCAGGGGCCACTGTGAGGCCAAGGAAGCCTCAGCCAGGGTCAGACACGCAAGAAAGGGAGCCCGTGCTAAGGACGTGGACCTTTATCCTGAGGATGATGAGGAGCTAATGAAGGGTTTTAAGTGTGTATGTGTATAATGAACAGATTTGCATTTTGAAAAGATCACTCTGGTTGTAGTGTGGAAAACTGATTAGAGGGGCATTAGAGTGGAAGGAGGGTATGGTTTTAGGTAGAAGCTCATGAGTTTGGTCTTGGACTACTGAGTTGGATGTGTCTTGCAAGCATGCCTAGTGGAAACGTCAAGTAGGCAGTGAGCTCAGACAAATTGCATGTATGCTACTTAGTTTTTCATTGTCATAACCCCGAAACATTGGTCCTAGGGCATGTAGCAATTTAATCCTGGATCAATAGGGAAAGAGAAGGAAGCTAACAATAGGCAGGACAGGGACTAGTTGTGTCTATGCGGTGCTAATGCTAGCTGTCATGTGACAGTGTCCCTGGTCCAAATCAGTGTCACACAATGAACTAGGGATGGCTGACAGATTTAGCTCAGTGCAAGGAAGACTCCAGAAAAGCTGATCGCGCTAGTTAGGTTGGTGGTGACACATTGCTTCTCCTGGTGCAGGGAGTCACAGAGCTTTGGACATTTCAGAGATGATCCTAGCTAGGGACCAGGGGTGGGTTGGGTATCAAAATAAAGTTCGATTTATTCGCTTAAAGGATTGGCCTTGGACAGATAAGTTGGAAGGTTCTAAAACAGATAGAGAGTTAGGGCAAGATGACAGTCTCTGAAGAGAGAAGGCAGATCTAGAAGGCAGATCTCAGGGTTCCCCAGGCCACACCTCACAATAGGTCTTGGGGACTTGGCAACTTTCACCCTGAACAGAATCCAGTCATGCTCTCTAGGAAGACAAGGTGAGCACGGGTAGGAAAGGTTAATTTCAGCGGGACTCTAAAAGTCTCATGAGATTTAGTCTTGAGCCCACTGGGTACCCAGCTTAAAGAAGCAAGAACAATTATAGGCCCTCAACTGCATGCAGGGCTGGGCCCCAAATTAGTAAGAGTAGCTGGGATTGGTTGGCTCAGAATCAGGAACTGAGCAGGTTTAAATCTGCACGTTGAAGATCTTCAGTATCTGTAGGTAGGCACGACTGGAGATGCCTATAAACCGTAATAAACTGTGTTTCCTCTCTCTTTTGGGTTAGTGGCTAGATGTGCTAGCAGTTCTATCCATTCTGCGTGAAAGAGCAAAGTTGTGTGCATGAGTGTGTTCATGTATGGGTACATGCACGTGTGTGTACATTCGCACATGTGTTTTCTCCTCTCTACAAGACTGCAACAGATTTCACAGGGGTAAAGAAAAAGTTGGGGTCACTTCATCCACTTCATGTCTAAGAAGTAAGCCTCACATGGGTTGGGGAATCAGGAGAGAAGGCCAAGAAGTAGAATCCTAAGGACTCATTCAGTCCAGCTCCTTATCAGCAGGCAGGACTTAAGCTAAACTTATTACTATTAATAATAATGCCAGACATTCTTAAACATTTTATATGAATCAATTAATTTAATCATCACAATAACCTCACAATACCTCTGAGAGGTCAGTTATTATTAACCGCACTTTACAGATAAGGAAACTGACACACAGTTTCCTTGCCCAAGGAAACAAGAGTCGAATCCAGTCTACTCTAGACCCTTATGCTGAAAATGATGAGAAAATCTACAAGTTCTCAAGGGCTGAGTTATAGAAGTGGTTTAGAAATCCTCCAAATTCTAAATTCTAGGATTCAGTGAGCTCAACCCTGTCTTCCTTTCCTCCTAGACCTCGTGAGGGATAACTGAAGATGGAGAGTGTGGCTGGGGTGAGTACTCTGATGTCTAAGAAGTAAACCTCACATAGGTTGGGGAATCAGGAACGTGGGAAGAGGGTGGTCGAGTAGTGGTTGAGTCTAGCTAAGAGATCTCAGGGCTCCCCAGGCCACACCTCACAACAGGTCTTGGGGACATGGCAGCTTCCACCCTGAACCCTTACCGTCATCTGCCCTTGTCCCCAACAAACGGATGTAGTCATGACATCTGTATTCATTGCTCAAGAGGTAAAAGAAGGTGTAAGCTGCATTCATCTCTTTTAGTACAAACTTGGACGTGCAGCACTACCTCTGTTCTTTCCAGAAACCTCTCTCCATAGTGGATCACAGGCTAACACTTATTATGAGATATTTAGAGTGAATGAATGAACTGCTTGGTGTACTTTAAACTACTAGGCAGTTTATAGGTACATAGCTTAGTTATGGCACATGACTTCATTAAAGATCTGCCTTCTCAGTTCCATCCTGGTTTACTCCAGGCATGCAAATGGAATCATTTTGCCCACCTTGATCCCAAAGAGAAACAAAATTATTTCTGGACGGGTTTACTCTCCACACTAGCCCTTTGGTACACAGGCTTCTGATATTACTTAGCTGTTAAGTCTTTCCTTGTGCCCTGTCCCTGCACTTCCTGGATAAAGGATACTCTTATCCTTTCTCTGGCAAGTTAACCATGAATAGAATACCCAAGTCTTATCTTCATCTGGACATATCAGATTGCTTTTTTTGTACTAGAGCAAACAGGCATGCAATTCTGACAAACATAAGACTTGGAAGAGAGGAGTCAATTTCTATGAGGCCATGTTGAGCGACTATATGAGTTGTACTGGGAGGACTTTTGCTCATGTGGTGTTTCTTTCTGTTTTGAATTTGCTTCCTGGTTAGAAGGTTTGGAGGAGAGGAGCAGTGAAAACACATGGCTAGATCCAATCTTCATTTTCCTTATGAAATTCATTTGTCCATCATGCTTCAGAAGGGAGGCAAAATCTGCCCAGCTACTTGAAAGTTTTCTGTTGGAGCTAAGGACAGAGGTCCAAAATGGGAAAGAAGGCCCAGGACTACCCCCTGGAAACCTCAGTGAGATTGGAAATCTCAGGCTGTGATGGGAATGCAGATGGTCATTCTTCTTCTAAAGTCCCATTTCCATTTTTCCCTTGTGTCTTTCTTTTAGATGTACAGACTTAATCAAAGATTGAGAGAGATGTGTTAAGATTAGATACAGTTTGGGATGCAGCTGAGGAACCAGTGCTGCTGACTTCATCTCTTTATTCCCAATATAAAAATCGAGGGAAATCCCATGGAATAGGAAGGGATTCATTTGTCTCTTAAGTAAGCAAAACAGAAGGCACTTGGCACTTGGGAATGTGAAGAAGTGTTCTGAGAAGATACACAGGAGGGGCTGCATGTGTAGCACCCAAAATATTCCTCCTGAGTTTCTCCCTTTATTCCTTTCATGCCTGGCACTCAGTGGTCCATTTGGGCTCTAGAAAGAAACAAAGAGAATTCCTTCTCCCCCTCTTCTAGTTCTCTAGAGACAGGCTTTGCATTTGTAAAGGAACCATTCTAAAATTGAGGGAAGCTAAGACAGGTATTTGTGTGATAAATGATACCGACTATTGGGAAGAGAAACCCAGCTTCCTCCATACCCTGTCCTTGGGGAGTCTGCCCAGAGTTCTGTTCCAGAGTTTTGGAGCTATTATCCTTCCAAGTCCTGGGATGAAAGTTCTGGTCAGGTAAATGTCTGAAAGTTTCACACAGCTGTTAGTAAGAAGGTGAGCTGCTGGCCCATCCCCAGGGAGCAGGGCATCTCTTCACTTTCTCCTGGACCCCACTTATGAGGAATGTACACGAACAGCCTGGGCACAATGTCTGCTCACTGCAGGGAAGGGTTAAAGGGCCATTTCTTCCTAGGAACCCTCCACAAATTCTGGCAGCATCCCTGGCACTGTAAAACAAAACAAGAGAAAGTTCGAGCTCACGCTGCTAGTTCCGTTTATTTCAGCTTCTCTTTTTCTGCAGGCATCAGGTATGTTATAGACAGGGAAATTGCATTTCAGAAATAGCACCTGTCGGAGATCGGCAGGCACCACCCCCCATCCCCGTCAGCACCAAATGGTCTTAATTAACTCTGGACACTTCCGCGCCTCACACTTTATTTCTGAATGTTATTGAAAGTTGTCAGAACTTGTCTCGCTTTTTTCTTTTATTATTAATGTGTAAATACAATGCCTCGGGAGTGTTACTAAAACACAGAATCTAATCCCAGGAGATTAATTTATGAACGCAGCATAGGGCGAAGTTGCATCCTGGCGACTGCAAATTGATGTTGGTAAGAGCCACAAGCCTCAGCCTCTCCAAACACACAGGAATCCAGAAGGCCAAAGGGGCTGGGAGCAAGGAGGGAGGAGGGGGAGAAATGGACTGTGGATTCTTGAGACACCTCCAGGACATAGGAGCTTGGGGTTGCCCCTGGCAGGGCAGATGAGAGTAAGACCACCCTTCTCCCCTCATGGGGCAGTGTCCCCTGCAAGTCCATCCATTAGCCAAGTCTGTGGGCATTTATTGAGCACTTAAGCTACATCAATCTATGCTCGGCTCTGTGGGAATCAAAACAAGCAAAGCAGTGGTGACTGCTTGTGATGACCTTACCTCCATGGGGGGGAGTCAAACATAGGCATTTGAAACTATTGGAGAACAAAGCCAGACTCTAGCAAGTATGGGATTGTGTGTAGTAGATTTTAAATGCACAGTTTTGGTGGATAGGAGAGTCAGTGTGAACTGGAGGGATCAGGTAAGTCCTCAGAACTGAAGAGTTGTTAGGGCGGACACACTGATCTCAAGCATAAGGCAGTGGAGTTAAGAACAGTGTGCTTGGGGAGCAGGGGAAGTTGACCATGGTGGTGTCAGTGGCATCTTTATTTCACCTGGAAGAGCTTAGGCTGGGCAATCTGGGGGAAGGTGGGGACAGAGTTTCTGTTTAGAAGTTGTGATCTACACAAGCTGGAGAAAACATCCTTGTCCAAAGGCGGTAGCTATGCTATGCATCCCTGGACATCACCCATCTCCACCTGCTGGAAGCACTGAGCACCTAGGAGGCAAACCCTCCAAATTGAAGGGATGGTTCTCATCGGGAAGACAGATGGGGTGGTTGCCCAAAGCCAAGGGGCGCAGTTGGGGCAGGGTTACCAGAGGCTTGGGGGTTCAGTTGAACAGGCTGGCCACATGGGATGGGCAGGTAGAGGGAGGGGAACTGGGTCTTCCATTTTGGGGCTCCTGTTATCTTTTGCATGACCAGGGACAGGTGGTTCCTCGTGGTTCGTGGGGAACCTCCCTGGGGACTGGGGTTTAGCTCCTGCAGACTTCTGGAGTATGTTGGGGGCACTCCCTCCCTCTCCCTGCGCCCCTCCTTGCAGCCTCGCCTCTCGCCTGCCCTTCCAGCCTCTGCGTCGCCGCCAGCTCCCTGATGCCCGCTCCTCGAGCGGGTTTGGGGTGGGGCCGGCGCAGACCCCGAGGGGAGGCCGGAGGTGGCTTGAGGCTCCTCCTCCTGGGATGGAGGAGGGCTCGGGAGGCCTGATGACTGGAGCGGGCCGGGTTGGGCTGCCGACCAGCGCGAGAGCAGCGGCGCGGGGACCCGGCAAGGCAGGGCTGGGCAAGGGGCTCCCCCGCCCCTCCCCGCTCCCCCTCTCCTCCCGCTAAACCTGCAGAAGAGGTGGCGGCCGCTCCGCCGAGTGCTCATTACGCTGGAAGCAGCCGATGGCGGGCCGCGGCGGCGGGAGCGGGCCCGGGAGCCGGGGGCCAGTGTCCTGCGCGCCCGCCCGGCCCGCGGCCCGGCCCCCGGAGGGTCATCAGTGTCAGCGCTGACAGGTCCCGGGGAGTGGTTGCAGGGCATGAGCCGGCTGCGGCAGGGCCCGGCGATTAGGAGCGCAGCGGAGCCGCCTCCCGGCTCGGCTGGGGAGGAGCAGGAGTCTCCCGCTCTTCCCTCTCGCGCTCTCTCCCCATCCTTTCCCGGCGCTCCCGTCTCCTCCACGCCCTCTCCGGCAACCTCCCCTCGGCCCGCCAGACCTGCGTCCGTTCCACCGCTCAGGGTTCCTCAGGCCTTGCCGAAAATTGCTGGGGGTCCTTACAGAGGGCCCCAGAGGGGAAGAGGGAGGGGCTGGAGGCGCTGAGGTGGGAAGGGGTCGGGGTCGCCGCCTGGCAGCGGAGGCCTTTCTCTCTCCAGAGATTCACAAACCGGAGAAACCAGGCCCAGCCCCGCCCTTAAGCAAAAGGTGCGTTTCAGCCTGAGTTTCCCCCAACCCGCAGGAGTTTGGCTCTGAGTGTATGAGATCTCCCAGATGGGGCAGGCTCAGATTTCCCGGGCACACAGGCGACTTCTGGACTCAGGGCTCTGGAGGAAGGCCAAGCCACGACCTCCTCTCTCCTGTTCTTCTCTCCCCTCTTGCAGTCACCTGCTGGCCACCCCACTCCTGGACCCCCAACCACGCACAGACACTAACGCCCTAATCACTCATGAGCCAAAGGGCGGACTGAGCAGTAGCGGGGCTGGGAAGATGTGGTGCTGTGCGCCTAGTAGGTGTCGAAAACACACCAGGACACGGTGCACGTAAGCTAGGCAGTGTCCTCAGTGCCCCTGGTTGCTGGGGAAGTGAGATTCAGAGCAGCAGACCATCAGCCAGGCAGACAGAGGTCGTGGCCTGGCAGCTCAGCCCCATTAGCTGGGCTGGTGGGAGGCAGCCAGCGCTTTTGAGGGCTCAGACAATCCCTCGATTGAAGGGCTGCTTTTTGGAGCGGCTGCCAAACTAATCTCAGGCCGGCAGCCTCGGGCCTTTCCTTTAGTCTCAGCCCACTTGCTGGCTCTGCCCTTCAGAGGAGGCCCACCGCCTCCTCCTGGGGCTGTGGATTAACCCCTAAAAACTGGGTTTTGTTTGCAGAGCTTTCTCCAAAGCTGAGGGAGCCTCTGGAGTCTCCTGTTCTCGCTGCTTGTTAACTAGGGGGTCCTGGAGGTCAGCCCCTGGCCCAGGACACACACACGGCCTGGAAATCTGCCAGGAAATCTTTCTCACCTAGCTCAGCCTATCAGTCCCGCCTTCCCCAGCCCGGCAGGTCCTGGAAGCCTTTTCCTACAAGCTCAGACCCACCCAGCTTCAGAGCCTGCCCTAATTGGGCTAGTAGGCCACCAGCACCTCCCTCTTACCGCAGGGGTGATGTGGTACTCAGATAGCTACCCACAGATTCAGGATCCAGTATGTTTGTGGCAAACACCCTTCCTTTTTTTTTTTTTTCTGCTACTAAAGTGGTCCCATTCATATGCTAGGACCCTGCCTCTGTTTCCTAATTAGCACTCCTGCTCCAGAGCTCCTGTCCCATGTGACTGAGGTACTGGCCTCCTCTCTGGCGCTTTTCCACCCTCATTCCAGGGAGCTGAGCCTGTTCCTCTTGGCTTCCTGATGCCACTGAGGCTATGCTCTGATGGGGTTGGTCATCCACAACCTTTGAGGGTCTCTGCTGCCAGCCCCCCAGTGCTCCACCCGCCCCCCCCCCTTCCCATGAGTACCAACTACACACTGAATCAAAGAACACAGTGAGCTTGGCCATTTTTTTCTCTACTTATGTGTCTTGTGTATAACCCCCTAGGTTTCCAGCTTCTCATATGGGCTGAGTACTTTTTCCTCTGATGGCCCTGATAGATGGAGGTCTTCTTTGAGAATCTGGGGGTGATTATGAGAGCGATCTGGGGAAGCTACACCACTTAAGTGGGCGCTTTCCATGAGCTAGATACTATTCTTAGGCACCAAGTATGGCAGAGATGAAAAGGGGCAGTCCCAGAGACTTCCTCTGTAGTGGGGAACCAGGAGAACAGCACAAGATGCAACATGAGAAAAGCTTAAACAGAGAAGATGCTAGTGAAAGAGCACACTCTGGGGAACATTTTCATCGGGTCCACTAGTCTCCACAGGTCTAACCCCGAGTAGTCAAGGTGGTCAGGGGAAGAGAAGAACAGAACTGAGCTGGACACGGGAGTCAGCATGGGTCTGGACGCATCCAGGTTTTCTGTTATGTGCTTGGTGCTGTGTGGGGTATGGAGGTAAACTAGACCCAGTCTTTGACTGCCAGGAGCTCAATTGCAATGGTGGTGACAGAGCCTCATATTGGTAACTCTTATAGAAGTCAGATTGAGAAAAGTACTATCATAGGTCCAGTCAATATATTACTAAAATATGGGAAAGTGGGTACTTTGCTGAAGTTTTGAGGAAGACCTCATGGAGCTTTCCTTGATTGTGTATCTTTAGCAAACATTATGATCAAATAGTCCTTATGTCATACATGGGGTAGATTGGAAAATTATTATTTGCAGTGGATGTATCTATGTTTGGGTACCTATCATCTTTTATTATGACCTTTTTTTTTTTTTTTGGTAATGGTACTATATATACAAACAACAACAGATGCTAGCGAGGATGTGGAGAAAAAGGAACGCTTCTACACTGCTGGTGGAAATGCAGACTAGTACAACCTCTTTGGAAGACAGTGTGGCGATTTCTGAAAGAACTAGAATTGACCTTCCATATGACCCAGCAATTCCCCTATTGGGAATATACCCGGAGGAACTCAAATCATTCTACAGAAAAGATACCTGCACACGTATTGTTGCAGCTCTATTCACAATAGCAAAAACGTGGACGCAACCGTGTTGCCCATTGAAACTGGACTGGATAAAAAAATGTAGTACATATACACAATGGAATATTATGCAGCCATAAAGAAGGACAAATATATGGACTTTGCAGCAAATTGGATGGATTTGGAGTCCATCATACTCAGTGATTTATCACAGAAACAAAGAACTGAGTTCCATATGTTCTCACTCATAAGATGACCTTGAACAATTTAATGCTATAAGAAAGCGATTGACAGTAGTGGGAAACTGTCAGGGGGAGCGGTGTGGGATTGGCAGTTGAGGGAAACTGCTAGGGGTGGGAGGGGCATACCTCATCAACAAGGGTACCTGCATAATCAACATTTGTATACCTAACCCTGAATTGTACCCCAAATCTTTATAATTAAATAATAATAATAATAATAATAAAATAAAAAATAAGCTATGCTGACCACAAGATGGAGATATGGTGTTCCAGAAGTAATTATGGTGAAAGAGCTTTGAAAATTCAAATAACTTGAGGAGGTTGTTTGATGTCAGAAAGTCTTCCATTTTCTTGAGGTTTTCAAGTTTGTTTCCATATAAGTGTACATAGTAGTCTCTGATAATCTTTTGTTTTTCTTTGGGATCAGTTGTGACTTGATCTTTTGCATTTCTGATTGTGTTTATTTGGGCTTTGTCTCTCTTTTTCTTGGTCAGTCTAGTTAGGGGACCGTCAATCTTGTCTATCCTTTCAAGGAACCAGCTTTTTGTTTCATTGATTCTTTGTATTATCTTTTTGTCTTCTATACCCCTAATTTGGGCTTTTATTTTGGTGATATGGGTTCTTCTGCTGAAGTTAGGTTTTTGGTGTTCTTGCTTTTTCATCTCCCTTAGGTTATTTGTTAGGGTGTTAACTTGTGATCTTTTCATTTTCTTTACGTGTGTTTGTAGCAATATGAATTCCCCTCTTAGTACTGTTTTCATAACATCCCAGAAGTTTTGGTAAAATGTTTCTTCGTTTTCATTTGTTACCAGGTATCTTTTAATCTCTGTTTTGATTGCCATGTTGACCCAGGAGTTGTTTAACATCATGCTGTTTAATGTCCATGTCTTTGTGGGTTTGGGGAGAATCTTGTTGGTGTTGATACTTATTTTTATTCCACTGTGTAATTATAAACAGAGGAAGGGCGTTGGGATTGCCAGTTGGAAGTGTGTGTTCTTGTAATGTGATTATATTAAATAAGGTGGTCAGGGAAGGACTGTGTGGGTGAAGTAGTAATTGAGCAAAACATAAGTAAAAAAAGTAATCTCTGTGAAAGTTGAGAGATGTGTTCCAGTTCAGAAATAAGTAGTTTCAAATCCCCGAAGCAGAAAGAAGTTTGGGTTTTTGAGGAAATACAAAGAGACTAGTGTGATGTGAGTGGTACAAATGAAGTCCAGAGTGTTGGAAGATGAGCCGAGATAGACATAATGGGCCAGATCATGCAGAGTCTCATAAACCATGGTAAAAAATCTGAATTTTATTATGATGTGATCGAAGTTATAGGGATGTCTTGAGCACAGGGATGACATGATCATATGTGGTAAAAATTACACTTTGGCTCCCACATGGAAAATAGACTGTAAGAGTGAGACTGAAAGCAGACTCCTATGGTCATAATCCAGGGAAGAGATTATTGCAGTTGAGTCTAGGATGGCAGCTATGAGGGGTGAAGAGGAGGAATGACATTTGGTACATGTTTTGAAGATTGACAGAACTTACTTATGGGTTGGATATAGGTATGAGAGAAAGAGAGAAGCCAAAGATAATTCTTAATTTGCTCTATCTTGTAAATGTTCATCAACTTAGAACAGGCCACAAGAGGTAGAATCACACAATTCAGCATACTCTCTATGATGAAGAGAGTGCTGGTGGATGGCCCAAGATGTATGTAAATGACAAAAATGTCCACCAGGTGGGTTAGCACAATATCCTAAAAGTGTACAGCCCAGACAAGTAGTTGGTAGTTCCAGGAAGATCAAACAACAGATAACAGAATATTATAATTTGTGACTGAATCCTAGATCCTGAGAATCAAGGTGAAGACAACATTCAAAAAAGCATGGAGGCAGCTGGAAATAGGGCTGAGCCAGAGTTCTTTAGGATTACCAGTAAGGCAAGTGCAGCTTCTGTATTAGAGGATTTGATACCAGAGAGGTCAGTACTCACAGGGAGCAGATACACTCGACTTAACCAGTTTGAGAAAGAAAATGGAGGCTTTATCCCAGGAAAGGAAAATGCCTGATTGATGGATCTGAGCTACCTGATCAGACTGGAAGCAAAAGGCAATTGTCATGGATGAACTGAGTATTGAACTACAGTTCTTTAACTGACCTTGAAGAAAAAATAAGGGACGTTTCTCATGTTTGGGGAAGCATCCTCAGAAAGTCGGGCTCTTGCCTTTGCCTGTGATGGGAATAAGATAAATAAGAAGAGAACCAGGGAAGCTAGTAAGCTCCAACACTGGGTGTCCCCCGATCAGGAAAAGTGAAGGAAAAGCAGGCAAAGAGGTCAGCCATCTGCTGCTGGGGAAAGGAGGTCATGTTCCCTCTCCCCTATGGTGCTGGACACCTTGCTTCTTATTTCTCACTCACAAGTGTCTCTTAAAAGAACGCACTGACCTAAAATGATTGAAAGCGTACTATTCCTACTGTGACTTAGTTACACTGGAGCTGAAAAATCTCATTAAAAATGTACACTGTTTTACTCTTAACCTTTTTTTTACAAAATAATTTACTCAATTTGACCTGCACTTGACCTCTAATTTTATTATTTATTTGCTAGAAAATAGTAAACAAAATGAGATTTTGGAGTTCTCCAAAGTAAAATCTATGAAATGATTGGAGATTTGGTCAATGGTGGATTTTTGTGTGTATGTTGGGGGGATTTTCAATGGAAAGCTTGCTTATGTCAAATTTAATTTACTTTAAATAAAAAAACTTGTGATGGAGTGAAGTTTGAATTTTCTTCTTCACTGGCCTGTCAGATTGTAGAAGCTGGAATTTTTATGTTGATTATCTTTCCCCTCCAATGATCTAATAAAGTAGTTACACATAATAATTGAACAGTAAATACTCCTTGAATTGAAAATACTTGCATTGTATTATTTTTAAATTTTTTATTAATACTTATACTTTTGTTTTTTTATTCAAGCATGTATTTCCACATCTCTAAGATCCATGTTATTTGGTATCTTAGATAAACTTCAAATAAAATTGGACTCAGTACTTTTCTATTGCTTATTTTTGTGTAAGTTTAAGTTTCCATAAATGTTAAAAGGAGATTGGGTTCATATAGCTTTTGCAGCTACACAGAATTCTCTCTCTCTTTTATATTATTTTTATGTAGTGTTGATTTGTGGCAACTTGCTTTCTGAAATTCCTTGGCCTGGTTATCTCACTCATTTTATGTGGACAATCTTTTTCTTTTACCTCTATTTTGCCTATCCTGCTAAATGTTGCTTTCACTCCCAGCAGTGTCTTTTTAGTGTGGAGCCTTGTCTGGGCAGGGAGTCCTTGTGGGTCATTTCTGAAAACTCAT
>CAUYQG010138758.1:0-146240 GCA_963574415.1 Tarsius wallacei | reverse complement strand
TCAATAACTCAAAAAATAACAGTTGCTGGAGAGGGTGTGGCGAAAAGGGAACACTTCTACACTGTTGGTGGGAGTGTAAACTAGTGCAACCTCTGTGGAAAGCAGTGTGGCGATACCTAAAAGCTCTAAATATCAACCTCCCATATGACCCAGCACAGGTTTTCAAGATGTGTTTCTGGGAAAGATGGATAAAGGTGGTCGGGATGTCCAAACCAATCAGTGCTTCTCCTTGCAGGTTTGATAATTCTCACCCAATGGTGGGGATAGGAGGATGGTTGTGAATCTGTCCCTCCCACAGGGCTCCAGCAGTGGCCTTGCCTGATTACCATTGCTACCAGTGAATTGGTTAACAACAGAAGACACCTGTTCGTTGTATTTCCTGGTGGCTGGACATTGGGAGAACTGGCTAGCAGTCCGGATGACAGATCGAGATGGCAAATGACTGAAATTGTTGAACTGAGCCAAGTGGAATATGTTAAGTTTTGATGCTCAAATGCTAACTGCAGAAGTTCCAGTGTCAGTAGAGCTTCTCCATGTTAAGGACCCAGCAGGAGCAAAGGAATGCAGATATAAAACTCTGTGGGGGGTCTGGGGATGCTAATGGATGCATGGAGAAGTAGGAAGTGACAGCAGGTGATCCCGAAGGGGTTGTGAGCACTCAGTCCATGCAGGGCTTGGTAAGGAACGTGGAATTCACCCCAGAGGTGACTGGGATTTGTGCAAGGGCCTTTACAGAGTGTGACTAGACCAGATTATTTATTTATTCCTTTATGTATGTGTGTATGTATTTTTAACTAAATCTGTTCGTTGGTTCAGGGATTTTTTCCCCCCAAATTTTATTATGAGAGCTTTCAAACATAGAAAAGTAGAAAGACTTGAACAATGAACATCTGCACACCCACCACCTAGATGCTATAATTGGCATTTGACTGCATTTGTTTGATCACACATCTGTCCACCTCCTCATACCTCTGACCACTTCTAACCATCCATCCATTCCACTTTTTAAAATGTATAAGTTGCAGACATTGAAACACTTTACTTCTAAACCCTTCAACATTCATAGCCTTAATTACAGTTCACACTTGTTGACACAGATTTGATTTTAAATATGAAATCACTACATATCACAACTAGTTAGTAAATGCAAGCCATGGAGTCCGGGTGCAGAGCCAGTGCTCATGCCATCACATTGCATCTGTGACACCCAAGTGTTTTAAGCAGAGGATTGGACTAAGAAGTGATGGTCGGATAGTGGAATGGAGACTTCATATAGGAATGAGGAGTCCACGCAGGAACCTGGACAGAACCAAATGGAGCAAAACCAAGACCATGGAGGAGAGATGCTAGTTTTTCCATCAACTCACTGGTCCATGACTTAGTCTTCCTGAGTCATGACACTGGACTCAGAGATGTCTTTGAAGAGAGTTGAGCTTTTGGATGGACCCTGTTTCTGCTAGTCTTCCTTAGGTCCTTGACTCAGCTCAGGGAATTTAGCAGAGGGAAGACAGAACAGGGTTCTGAATTATAGGTCAGTGCTAGCTAACTTCCTTAATATGCTCAAAAAAATGAAATAAACTCCAGGAATATTCATGCCAGAAATACAAGAAAAACACAGTGGGACTGATTTGTTTTTTGTTTGTTTGTTTTGTTTTGTTTTTTGAGTTGGAGTCTCACTCTGTTGCCTAGGTTGGAGTGCAGTGGCACGCTCACAGCCTCCCCAGGGTCTACCTGCTGGGCTCTGGTGATCCTTCTGCCTCAGCCTTCCAAGTAGCCGGAACTACAGGTGCATGCTATCACACCTGGCTATTTTTTCCCTTTTTAATTTATTGTAGAGACAGGGTCTCGCCAAGTTGCCCGGTCTGGTCCCAAACCCATGGGTTCAGGCAATCCACTCGCCTTGGCCTCCAAAAGTGCTGGGATTACAGGCTGAGCCACCGAACCCAGCCAGAGGACTGATTATTAACACTTGGGATTGGAATTCTTATGCTTTCATGTTTAGCTTCATGACCAAACCCAAGCTATATCACCAGTTTACCATGTGTGTATATTTGGAAAACTCTGAAACACTCATTTCCTTTTGTGTTATCCCAGATTTCTCAAGGCCTAAGGGGATTTCCTTGGGATCCATCAGTTTAGGCAGGGTTCATATCAAAGGTCTCTTAGCAATGACTTAGGTCACTTAGTACATCATCTGCTCATCGATATGTGATTAAGTGGGGACTTAGTAGGAATTCTGGTTAATGAATAAAGATCAGCTAATTGGGAAAAAGAAGCAATCAGTTAATTCTTGAATTAGTATTCCCTTTACCTATCAACTATCAATGCTAGTGTGTGTGTGTGTGTGTGTGTGTGTGTGTGTGTGTGTGTGTCAGGGGAGAAGGTTAGATTTTCTGATCTAGGATAAAGCTCTTTTGCTCCAAGATAAATAAAGCTGTGTTGGAATTCCTTCCCACAGGCATGATTGCATTATATGGAGAGTGACTAGACACAGACTCAACAAAATGTTAGGACACAAACTTTTGCAATCGAAATGTAAATTCTCACTTAAATGTGGGCGAGATAAGAGAGAAGAATACTGAGGAAAAATTTCATTAGCTTTCTTCCTAGCCTGGCCTTAATAGTAGAATGCAATTTGGCTAATGGAGTTTGTGTTTTTCATTACATTATATTAACATTAAAAAGATCTCTAAAACAATAAAAATATTCCAGGAGGTTAATTACTCTTGAAGTTGTTCAGCCATTCTTACTCTGTCAAGCTAAATCCCATAGCGTCTGTCTGATATGAATAAGGTGAAGGAAAATATTTTTTTATTATAATGAGAGCTATGACTTAGGCTTTTGAAAATATTCCTGGAGCTTCGGGTTCAGAAGGCTCTTGGGAAAAGACCTTACTTAACAGTTTTATTTTAGTGACAGATCTGTAACATAGATAGATTGTCGTCATTAGATTGCATTTTTACCTGGAAGGAGCCTGTATGATCCAGGAAGGAAGGAAACATATCAAAGAAGGTATCAGACTCTGTGCTAAGCACTTTACAAGCATTAATTAATTTATATATCTGGTGTGATAGTAATCTTGTTATCTCTATTTTACAAATGACATGGAGGTTTGGGGAAGCTCAGTCACATGCCCAACGTCATTTACCGAGTGAGTGGAAAAGCCAGTATTTAAACTCAAGTCCAGCAAACTCTGGAGTCTATGTTCTTAATGAAGCTGGTGGACATCTTCAGGAAGGCAGATTCTGAGTCATTATAAGGAAAATCTTTCCGATAGTCAAAGTTGTCCTACGGTGAAATGTCTACATGACAAGGTAAAAGTTGTTCATGGCTTGGCACATTCAAGCAGAGGAGAGTGGTCATCTGCCAGGGTTGCTGCATTGGGATCCCTGTTCCAGGAGGATTTCTTCATTGCTAGATCCTATAACAGTGGAAGCATTGTTTGGTAGGATGAGCAGGCTTGAGTCATCAGTGATTGGAAACATATTAGAAGACGGCACACACTTTTCAGGTTCATAGGTGTTATTTTATGTTCATAAATGGTTACCTTATTCACTTATTTGTTCATTTATTTACCACCAATATTAATTGAGTGTTTACTGCGTGTCAAGCCTTATGTTAGGCACTGGTGATGGATGATCTTTTATAGAGTTTGCAATCTAGCGATGGAGTCTGGACTTTAAAATAAAACAAGTAAACAAATAAATAAAGCATTGACAAATGATACAAGAGCTATAAATAAAAAAGGAAAAAAACAGAAGCCATTGATGGAAAATGGGAGGGTATGAATAGGGCGGTCCTGGAATGACTCTCCATGGAAACATCATTTCAAATTAAGGCATGAATTAGGAAAAGGGCTAATCCCAGGAAGACCTGGAAGAGGGAAGAGCTGTGCAAGGGCATGGATGCAGGAAAGGGGTGCTCAAGCAACTGACCAAAGACCAATAATGTCAGAGTCATGAGAGAGGGACACTTGAATGAGATGGTACAGAGGAAATTTGTGCACCAGACAAAACAATGTATGCTAATTGCAATGGAAAGCCATTCAAGGTTTTTAAAGAATGAGGGTAATAGTATCTGATTTCAGTTTTCAGAATACACTTCTGGCTTCTGGGTGGAGAATGAATTAAAGGAAGCCAGAAGTAGAAGCCAAGAGACCCAGAGGGAGGCTGTGCAATCATCCAAATGGACATGGTAGTGGTGGCTTAAGAGAAGGGTGGTAGAAAGGGAGAGATGTAAAATATATAGATATAGATATTGCACGTAGAGCCAAGAGGATTCATTCGTTGATAGGTTGGGGGAGCCTGGAATAGATTGTAAGAAAAGAAGAAAGCAAGAGGCAGAGGGAAATCCTAGGCTTCTGGATGGGTAATAGTATTCATTTACTGAAATACAGACTCTCTTGTGAGTATATTGCTCTATGATTGCCAGTCCTTTTGACTTGACTGCCAAATGATTGGCCCAGAGTGTTGTAAGGATCAGTATAATCCAAGGGCAAGCAAGCCAAAGGCCAAGGATGGCACACCAAGCTGTCATGAACAGCACAAATCTCATAACAATTGGGGGCCCAGAGTCATCCCCATGGACGAGGCAACTTAACACACACACTCTCCTGAAGCGTGAGGTCTCTGTCAATTACCGATGGTAAACCACACGCTGGATCCCGACCAATCCCAGGCTCCCACAAAAGCCAACAATTAAAAGGTGTATCCTCGGTGGATGACCAGCCACTCTGGAGACCCCTATTCTCCCTGGGGGCTGTCTAACAGCTTTCAAGAGTACACCCCAGCTCTAGCTCCCGAAAACCTGGCCCCGGCCCTAGGAAATGCTTAATAATGGATGATCACCAATAAACAGCCAGCGATTTGCTGGAAATTATGAGCAATAAATAATTGAGAGGCAGGGAGCCTGACCAGCGGTACCCTCGTCTCCTGCTAATTCCCCTTAATGCATTTCCTTGATGCAACTCCCCGTAGTGTAGGGCTCAGACAGTTATGAGTCCTTCAGAAGATGCTGACCAGCAAGCTCAGAGTGTTATAAATATATGAACCTCTCCGCATTTTACTACAGGATGGCAATGGGGAGCAGCTCAGCCAGGACAATTGGTCAACACATTTGGACTCCAATTGTTGTTGTGTGAAGCACAAATGTCCCCAGCAGACAGCAGACCTAAAAGACCTTGACAGAAGCTACAGGTTGAAAACCTAGAGGGGTTTAGGAAGAATGAGAAAGGTTGACTCAGTTGTCTCGATCATAAAGAATTTACTTTCTTTTCCCCTCAAGCCTCAATGCCTGCTCCTTCCCTCCTCTAGCCCATGCTTCAATCAGGCCAATGTCCACACGGTCCTTGCCACTTTTTACCTCTGCTGATCCAATTCAGTGCAAGCCATTCTCATCCCTCGCCAGTGTTGGTGCAATAGCCTCAAACCGTACTACCCATTTCAGTCTATTTTCAATACAGCAACCAGAGAGGTTCTGTTAATGGGTAAATCACAGCTTGTCTCTGTCTCTTTCACTTGCACAAAGCCTTCCAATGGCTTCCATTGGAATCAGGGTGAAAGTCAAAGTCCTCTCCAGTCTGGGTACCCCATGAGCACTCTGGCATCTCCTCTTACCAATCTCCCTATCGCACCCTCTGTTCCCACCCCATCAGGCTCCCTGCTGTTCTTTGTACGCACCAGACACACTTCTCCCTCCAGACCTTTGTACCTGCTGTTCCCTCTTCCTGGAAGAGTCTTCCTCCAGACACAAACATGGCTTTCGACATTGCCCTATTCAAGTTTTTGTTCACATGTCACCTTCTGGCAAGGCCTTACCTCATCACCATATTTAACACTGAATTCTGCCTCTGCCATATGCATTCGGTACCTAGCTAGCTCGTTTTTGGAAAACTTATATTTTTAAAATTTTAGGATCATGGAGTACATGTGAGGATTTGTTACATAGGTATATTGCGTGAAGGCAAGGTGTGAGCTTCTGACAAGCCTGCCCCCTTCCCCCAGTGGTGAGCATGGTACCCAGTGGGTGATATTGTATCCTTTATTTCCTCCCTTCCTTTCTCTCTCCCTCCTTCCTTTAGTGGTGACCAGTGTCTGTGGTCCCCGTTCTTTTGCCCATATGTGCCTAGTATTTATGAGTAAGCATGTGCAATATTCAGTCTTTTGTTTCTTTGACCATTCACTTAGAGTGACGGTCTCCAAGTGCATCCCTGTTGCTGCAAAGGACATGAATTCGTTCCTTTTTAGCTAGCTCCACTCTTGATATACATTTTTCAATCATTTTTTTCCCTTATCTCCACCTGCGCTGGTTTTCTACTCCACTGGCAACAAATTGCCACAAGTTTAATGGCCAGCACAACAAAGATTAATTTTCTTACAGTTTCTGTAGAAACACAGGCCTCAGTGGAATACAATCAAGGGGTCTCCAGGCCTGTATTTCTTCTAGATGCTCTAGGGGAAAATGCACTCTCTGGCCCTTTCCAGTTTCCAGAAGCCACACATGCTCTTTGACCCCATTGTACTGCATCTTTAAAGCCAATGCCTCTTGGAGCCTCCTTCTGCAGGTACATTTCCCTCTGAACTCTCTTTTCCGGCCTCCTTCTTCCACTTTTAAGGGCATTTGTGATGACATGAGGCCCACCTAGAGACCCCAGAATTACCTCCCTATTTTGAGGTCAGTTGCTCAGCAAGCTTGAATCCATCTGCAGCCTTAATATGCCTCTGCCGTGTAACCTGACATGTTAACGGACTCTGGGGATTAGAACATGGACAGGGCTGGGGGCTGCTATTCTGCTCACTACACCACTCAACTGTAAACTTTGATACATGTGTTTCTACCAACTAGAGTGCAGTATGCAGGAGGAGAGGGCATTTCTGTTAGATTGCCTCATTGCTTTATCTCTTCCCTACACTTACAACAGTGCCTGGTGCACAGTAGTTGTTCAAAAAAGTATTTGGTTTTGAATGCATGAACACATGATGCTCTCAGATGATGCTCCGCCTTTTCTATCCACCTGAGGCCGATCTGTATGTGCCGTATCCACAGGGTCCTTTGCCCAGGCACATGCTGCTTCCCTACCTGGAACGTTCTCTTGTCTGTTTTGTTAACTTTGAGCTCTTAGTGACCTTTAAGACCTAACACCTTGGCCTTGTGAAAGCTTCTATGATTTGTCAAGAAAGAAGGAAAATGACGCTCTCACCTGGGCTTGTCCTCACAGCGGTTCTTGCATCTTGCATTGTGTCTACCGCCTCTAGAGTGCTGGAAGAAGCTTGCAACCATGTCTTTGGTTTTTGGTCTTTGTATATCTGTATCTAGCATCTAGTAGGTGTTCAGTATTCCTTATTGTATTCATTTATTTATTTCAGCAGAAAAATCCAGTGCCTGAAAATTTAGTAGTGATGGGGGCATGAGACCCCAGAGACAAAGTATGTATTACACTTAGTAAACTAATAACAAATTGCTTTGAGTGCTTACTACTTGCCAGGAATTGTGTTGAGTAGTTTACATGCATTATCTTATTTTATTCTTACAATAAAGCAATGCTAACACCAAAACTCACGCTCTTAACCATGAGACTGAAATGTCTAAGACAGTTGGAACCAGCAATCAGTCATCATGTGGAACCCAGAGAAGAAGAATGTGAGTTCTAATACATGCATTTGAATAGTCTTTTCTGAAGACACAACAGGAGAGAGAGAGGAGAGAGAGAGAGAGAGAGAAGGCGAGAGAGAAAAAAAAGAGAGGGGAGAGAGAAGGAGAGAGAGAGAGAGAGAGAGAGAAAACACAGGTTTAAAGGCCAAAAGGAAACAGAGGAAAGAAAAGAGATAAGAGAGAGACCCAGCAGACAAGACACGATGGCTGTTCCCAGCACAGTGTGACATTTTAGATGTCCCTTTGGTGGTGATTTTGTCAAACATAGTCTAACCCAGCTATTGATTCCCAGGTCTAAACTTTATCGAGGCTAACAGGGTTAGATAAGACTGATAGTTGGGTGTTATAAACTTGACTTTAAAGTCAGGGAGGGAGGTGAGAATTCCAGACACGTTGGCAAGTTTAGTGGAGGAAATCTTTGGAGGAGGAAGAACTGTGAATACTGGCCTGACTTAGGAGTATTGGTGCACATCTGGGTATACCCTAGGGCTTTCTGAAGCTTAGTCCCAAGGGGTGAGGGAGATGCTAAAAAAATCAGGGACCTTGGCCTGACCTCTTGTTTGAAGCATAGAGGACTAATTTTATATGCTCTGTGCATTGACCTTGTACACACCATCCTTTGTGAAGGAAAGTGTCTGCTGCTGGGATAACAGTGTGAAACTACCCCTTCATTGATAAAAGCTGAGTGTTTAGGACCAGAAAGGCGGTGTTTGTGTTCAATGTCTTCTGTTTTCCCCTACAGAGCCACTGTTCATCCTCCTCCACTCAGCATTTTGTCCTGAAAAATGTAACCATGGAAACTGCATCAACGGCCTCCTGTGCCTTCTGGTTTCTGTCTGGATTTGGCCGATGAGAATGTTTGTACATCAGAGAGAGGAGGCTGAAGGAATGAGAAGAGGCTGGTGTATTCAGTTCTCCTGCTCCCTTCTGGTGGAGTCATCTTATACCTTTGGTTCCTCCGCTAATGGTCTCAGCTCCTACAGGGTGACACTCTCAGCACAACCATCGGGGTCCGTGCTGTGTCTCCATTCTCTCATCTTGCCCCCTCAGGTGTCCACCGTCATGTTCCCTCCTTGCTAGCCTCCTGGTGGGGTCTGCCACACCTTTGCTACTTTGCAGTTAAGCTGCCCAATCTTTGCAGTTAAGCTCTTCATTAAATTCTCCTGACTTGAGAATATCCTTTGCTTTGCGCCAGGACCCAGACAGATACCATGGGACTTGCTCAAGTTCACATGGAATGTCAGGGCTAGAGATCTTCCCTCTCACAGGTTAGTGGCCTTTGGGTCAAGCAGGTCCCAGTGGACACAGCAGTTTGGGGGTCTCTGACATCAGCCAGGCTGGAGAGAGATGGAGAGTCAGATGGGCCATCTATCTTGAGCCATGTTGGAAGAGAAGAATGAGAAATTAAAGTACTTAGGACCCTTTGCCAATCCCAGGACCTGGGAAAACCTCGGTTTGCAAAAGTCAACAGACAAAATAATAGCTAGTGCTTACAGGATGGATGCCGTACATTTTAGAGATGTGAACTTGTTAGATTCTCATAACAATCCCACAAGGAACTTAATCTCTTCAAATTGAAGGCAACATTGATTGTAAGCCATCTCGTGTACAGAGATTTTCAAATGAGCCCTTGAAAATCAATGAAATAGGTGTGATTTCAATTTGGCTAAGGAGGAATAGCATCCTCCTCCTTATTAATCTCATTATAGTTATTATCTGTATTATTGCAATCATGTGTTTTATTTTTATCCCCAGACCATGCACCGAGTCCTAAGAAATCAAAATCAAAAGCAGAACTTCACAAGAAAGGGGTGTGGTGAGGACAGGAGCTTCACTACAATGCGGGTGGAGGCCATGGGATTCTCATAAGGTAGCCTCACATCTGAGTGTGGTTTCCTTCACAGGCAAATGCACAGTGATCCAGATTCTATGGAAGGAAGGAAGGAAAGAAAGGGGGAGAGGGAGGGAGGCAGAGAGGGAGGGATAAATTTGTGAGGTTATGGTGTTTGGGAGGCCAAGGCCAGCTCCAGCATTATGACTTTAGCTTTCTGAATCCAGCTTCCCGGTCTCTAAAAGAAGAATGAGAGCAGTACCTGTTTTGCAGCATTGTTAGACATATACAAAGTGCCTGACTCTGTGCCTGGCACCCAGAAGGTGCTCAATGAATAGCAGCTCTCTTCTCCTCTACCATCGGTTAAGAAAGTGGCAGGGCTGACAGGACAGGAAGGAGGGTTGAGTTCGCTGTCTCCAGAGTAGGTCCCCTGGGATGCTCTCCTCCAGGGTCACTGCCTGAGAGCTAAGAAAGCACATCCCCAGGTGGTGGGGGTTGGGGGTTGGGGAGAGGGGCCACGGGGTGAAGTTTAAGGAGATTCATGACCTTGACTGTCCCCTGCAGTCTGATTTATGAGGCAGTGCCGTCTCCTGGATGAGATGGAGACACTGCGAATGAAAGAGCTGTAGAAAAGCTTAATCCCCAAATGGCAGAAAGAGATACTCTCAGGTCCAGTGTGTGTTTGATCAAATCCATCAGGTGGGGCATGATTTTTCCACACAGAATTCAATCAGTTGTCAGACCTAAGCTGGTGTTTCTGAACTAGAGATGAAATATCTTCCCCACTTAGCTGACAACATCCTTGGCGGATTCTTCTTGCAGAAGAATCTGGCTTCAGAGTATTACAGTCATGTCATTGAACCAATGCCAGCATTTAAGGGGTAGGAGGCAAGGGGAGAGTCCATGGGGTAAGGACCCCCCTTGGGAAAAAACAATCCCTTTGGGCTAGTGAAGGCTTGGGGCAGAGCTTTGATGTGAGCAGTTTCTTAAGGACCAGGTTTCTGGGAGGTCAGGCTGGAAGAACTGGAGGAGAAGTGACTGTCTGTCTGTCTTCTCGTGTGAGGATGCTGGTTAGATGGTCTAATGGGACCTGGGAGCAAGAGGAAGCGGCTGCTTTGGCAGAAATGATGCTGTTCCGTAGCTTCCCTGGGTCTGTGCTCCCGGCTGTGTAGGCTGCCAGAACTGTTCAGCATCCAGGGAGGATAATGGGAATCCCATAAGCGAGGGGTGGCTGGGATTCAAGTTCCCGTCTGATGGAACAGTGGCCGGGGGAGAAATTCTGACTTCCTCATTCTCAGACCTGCTTCTGCCCACCCGGTCTCTTGGACTCACTTCTCTGAAAACGTTGGCTTCCCGAGGCATAATTTGTTGGTCCTCAGATGACAGAATGGCAATTTAGCACTTCCAGGTGAAAACAAGGGTGACACCGTCTTCTCAACATCCAGATCCAGGATCCTTGAGTGGCCCCAACTCTCTGAACCCCAGTGCATAGTAGGACTGGCTGGGGTTGGCTCCCTATGCACCCTGAGTCTTCCAAATATGAATCATACTGCTGTAGGATGCCCAGTCACATTTTCAGCTTGGTAAGCACGGATTCTTCCTAAGAGCCTGTCAAAACGTCACCTCTACCGAGAAGCCCGATACATCTTCATGTTTCCTCCCACAGCACCTCGGGCGTCCTTTACTTCAGCTGTTTTTAGCTGTCCTCTTTCCTACTAAACTGGGGGTGTTAAGGGATGAATAATGTCTCCCTCAAAATTCATAGATGGAAACCCTAACTGCCAGGACTTCAGAAGGTCACTGTATTTGGAAATAGGGTCTTTAAGGAGGCAGTCACATTAGAATAAGTTCATCAGGGTGGGCCCTAGCCCAATAGGACTGATGTCCTAATAGAAATCAAGAAATGTGGACACAGACAGGCACAGAGGGAAGAACACATGAAGACATGGGGAAGAGATGGCCAAGGCCTCTGAAGGAACCAACCCTGCCACACCTTGGTCTCAGATTTCTGGCCCAAAATGGTGAGAAAAGGCCATCCCCCTCATCTGTCGTACTTAATTATGGCAGTTCTAGCAGACTCATACAAGGGGTCAGCACATTTTTTTTCCTGCAGTCCAGTGCTGTAGCACTGAGCTCTACTCCCTGCAAAAAAAATTTTTCTTCAAAGGACTCTGGTAAATATTTTCAGCATTGTTAATCAAGCAGTCATGGACAATATGCTAACAAATGAGCATGGCTGTGTTCTGAAAAACTTTACTTATAAAACAGCCAGCTGGCGGTGTGGCCCCCGGACTGTAGTTTTTTAAGCCTCTGTGTGTGTGCATGAAAGTTCCGTGAAGCCAGGGTTTAAGACCACTTTATTTACATTGTATTCCTAAGGGTGAAGCATGGGGCTTGGCACACAGTAGGGGTTCAATTGATATCTACTTTTTAAAATTAATTTTTAAAACTTTTTATGTTGAAATAATTATAAAAGTAGCAAAAATAGCACCAAGAGTTACATGTACCATTTACCCAGCTTTACCTGTGATGTCTCGTTATGTCAAATCTATATACATCAGTTTATACAGAGACATTAAAGCCAGAAAAATCTTCTCTGCCTGTTTCCTGCTGTGTATCTCTGGACGAGTCACTTCACCTCTCTTGGTCTCAATTTCTTTACCTATAAAATTGTGATAGGAGCCGGGTTCGGTGGCTCAGCCTATAATCCCGCATTTTGGGAGGCTGAGGTGAGTGGATTGCCTGAGCCCGCGGGTTCGAGACCCGCCTGGGCAACTTGGCAAGATCTCATCTCTACAATAAATCAAAAACTCAGCCAGGTGTGGTAGCGCATGCCTGTAATTCCGGCTACTTGGAAGGCTGAGGTGGAAGGATTGCCGGAGCCCAGCAGGTCAAGGCTGCAGTGGCTGGGAGCGGCCACTGTGCTCCAGTCTGGGTGACAGAGTGAGACTCCAACTTGAAAAAAAAAAATTGTGGTAGGAATAAAACCTACCCATCAGGCAAACACAATTTAAATGAGAAAATATATGTAGAGGATTTCACACAGCCTTGAGTTATAGTAAGTACTTAATAAATGCTGATAAAGATATGCATTATTAAGTAGTTCCACTTTGTTTCTCTGATGTTTCCAGATCCAAACACCCCACTCTAAGGTGTAGACTCCAGTCCTCCAGGCGACCTTTGGAGAGACCAGCTCAAGATTTTTCCTGAGAAGGTCCCTTGTTATGCAGACAAAAAAAGGAGTCCTATCCCAGGTCTCTCTGATGAGCAAGAAAAATGGGACAGCTTCAAGGAGCCCAAGATCAGAGGGCAAGACCTCATGAGGTGGGGCAACAGGTGTTTTTATACTTTTTACATTTCTGAGCAAACCTATTCAGAATAAACGGAGACTTCCTGAATGCTTTGGGAGCCCAGAGACAATCCAACCCAGTGGCATCCCTTTCTCAAATGCCATCAAATATTAATAGTTACCACTTCCACTCCTAGATCTGGTCATTTCCAGAAATATGGCAAAAATAGCAAGAGGAAGAAAACCCAAAATCATGATCTGGGAGAAAGAAGTAAAAAATGGTGGGTCCCACAAAGAAGCACAAGAAAAACAAAACAAAACAAAAACTGCAGACAGACCACATTCACAGCTCAGCACTGCACAGCAATAGCCTGAACTGGAATTTCAAAAGATTATAATGGTGAGGAAGATACAAGTCATAGTAGCAGTAATAATAAAAACTAGCACTTAAAAAATAGCACTACCTCTAAATCAGATACTGTTCTGAGAGCTGTATATTGATAGTAATTCATTTATATGAATTAACTCTTGGTAGTTTCCTAAGGTCATTATCATCAATTATTATGTTACAAATGAGAAAACTAAGGTATAGAGAGAGAGGTTAAGTAACTTTTCCAAGGTCCCACAGCCAGTAAGTGGCATGGCAGGGTTTTTAACCTAGGTCATCTGGCTCTAGAATCTTTTTTCAACCACTGAAGGCAGTCAATTGATTCTCTTCATAAAACAGCCCTGTCAGGGACATGAAAATAGTTTCTACAATTGTTCCTCTAGCAAAAATCAGCAAACTTTCTATAAAGGGCCAGATTTAATTTCTACAGATCTGAATTTGCAGGGAAAGAGGCAAAACTGAATATATTATGTGGATACATAGAATTTTTTTAAAAAGCTTGAATTTCTACAATGTTTGTTGTTGATGCATTTCAATTAATCATACAAATCAGGTGCAATTATTTTTGTGATACAGGTCTACTTGTGAGAAGAATGGAATTATTTTTGGGGAGGTTAACATTTGGCATTAGTGGGGTAAGAAATTAGTGTTCCCTACCCTCGGGATAGAAATGTGACCTCCTTCTACAAAGCCTCCCCGGGCCTCTATGAAACCCTGGTCCTTCCTCGTGAGAACTCTAGAGTATGTGGCCAGTCTCTCAGCACTTTTATACTAACTTCATGGTGTCAGAGAGCTTCTCCTCAGGGGAGAGTTTCCGGGGTGAGATTCCCTGGGTTTGAATTTCATCTAAGCTAGTCATTTAGCTGTATGACTCTTGACTACTGACTTCACCATTCTAGAACAGAACCCATTAACCAGTAGTGAGTTTACCCCCCGGGGGACATTTGACTGGAGACATTTTTGGTTGCCAAAACTTGGGGTGGGGGGGTGCTGCTGACATCTACTGGGCAGAGGCCACAGAAGCTGCTCAACAACTACAATGCATAGGAAAAACCCCACAACCAAGAATTATCCCACCCTAAATGTCCATAGTGCTGAGTTGGAGAAACCCAGGTCCAAAAGCTTCAGTTTCCTCATCTATAAATTGAATCACAGCATCTACTCTGCAGTAAAGATTAAATGAACTATCATCAATGCAGAGATATAGAGAAGGGCAGGATATATTGCAAAGCACTTGAGATCAATATTAGTATTCTTTTGATTTTTTTATTCCAACATTTAAAAACAAAACCAATCTGGGCTTGCAGGCCATACCCAAGTAAGCAGGGGGCTGGTTCTGGCAGCCCCCGATCTAGTCTGAGGTCGGAGAAAGAGATCTCAGAGAAAAGAACATTTTGTTATTGTCTTTTTTCCAGCCCATCCTCCCCGACAGCCACCCCCCCCACCCCAGCCAAGCTTGGAGACTGGATGCAAAAGCCATTATTAAAAAATGAACATGAGTTGTTTTTTCCCCTTTTTGATCAAATAATCCAGTTTGCTGCCTCAGACAAATCATTATTCATGTGGAACCTGCCCGCGCTGCCCCTGGGGAGGAAGGCCAAATTGATTTAACATCTAATCCAGTTTGTACCTCCTGCTAACCCCAGTGGTGTTCTAACTTCACCCCTGAAAGATGGGGAGGAAGGAGCGGAACAGAGAGAGACACAGAGAAATTAACCCAAGGCGCGGGGCTAAGCACGGCTCTCCACAAAACCGAGATGGCGACAATGTCATTATAGCGTCCAGTCTTTCTGTCTTGGGTTTTCTCATCCTCAGAGGTACGTTTTCCCCTTCTGTCAGCTCATTATAATAATGACAGTGCGGTCCAAATGACAGCCACTTACTCTGCGCAGAATGTAAACTGTGACTAGAGGCACCGTGTTGCCCAGTTTACAGCTGGGGAAACTGAAGCTCAGAGAGGTTGAAGAACACGCTCTAATGTTCGTGGAAAGTTCTAGAACCAGGACTCGATGTCAGCTCTGTCTACTCCCGAAGCCAGAACCACCACATGAACAGCCTTGTGGATGTGGTGAGGTGTCTAGAAGGTTCTGTGGCTTTTTTTCCCCCCATAAGATCACCACGCAATGGTCCAGACACGCTGGTTGTTTGTGTGGCTGAAGGGTCAGCTGACCCCAGTTACCACTGGACCTCTGTCTGAATTTCCTCCCTTCTCCTCTCTACTAAGCCAACCTGTCTGTCTTCTCTCTGGTCTGGAGGGGAGGAGACGGGAGATATAAAAACAGCTTCCTTCTACTGGATGGAAAGATCGTATCCTATGGTAGTGGCCAGAGTCCTAGCCCCTGGGTCAAGCTCAGAGAGGTAAATAGGACCCACGTGTCTCTGGTTGTGTCCCTCCTTCACCAAGTGGTATATTCTATGACTATTACCCTGAGCCAGCAGACAGAGAACGGAGATCTCACTCTGGGTCTATCTGGCTCCAAGCTGAAGTGCTCTTTCTATTGGGTGATACCACCCCTCCCCAGTGTCCTTGTGCTGTCTCCTCCTCCCCGCTAAAACTTGCTTCTGCAAAATGGGCTGAAATGTCCATGCTGAGGCACTGCCTTTCAAGTGCAGGCAGGAAACAGCTTGCAGTGAGCTTCAGGGCAAAAGGTAGGAAAGATCGGAATGACAGGGAGATGGAGCAGGCAGGGGAGTGCCCGTGCCCAAGGTCAGCCATAAGGGAGGGAGAATTAGAGGGAGGAGAGAGGGAGGGAGGAGGGAGGACAGGAAGGGAGGAGGGGAGAGGAAGGAGGCAGAAGAAAAAGAAGAGGAAAAAGAGAAAGAGGAAGTGAAGGCAAAAAAGGAGAAAGAAAGAAGAGGCAGAGGAGAAAGGAGAAGGAAGAGAAAGAGCAGGAGGAAGAAGAAGGAGAATAAAGAGAGAGGAAACATAGGAAAGAGGAGGAGGAGGAGGACCCAGAGGAGGGGGGAGACGGAGGGGAGGGCAAAGAAAGGGAGGGGAGGGGAGAGGCATTCCTAAGGACTTTGAGAGAAGGGCCAAATCTGATAATGATGGGAGTGCAAGTGTCAGAGTGAGTCAAGACGGGTCAGCTCCCCAGTTTTGCCCAGCATGGGGCAGCTCTGATGATGAAGGCCACGGCCCATGCAGCACCATTCGGTATCCACAGAGGCTGGCAGATTTGGGAGGACCAAAGAACAGCACTAGCCCGGAACTGGTATTTTGTAGTGGACTCCAGTCAACTGACCCAGTGAACGAGACCCGCCCTCAAGACTTCTCAGGCAGCCTCTCAATGGGAGGGTGTCACTGTGCAAAAGCACATTACTCTTCCTGAGTGTATATGAGTCACCCTCAGGGGATTCCTGAAATAACCAAGAGAGTCAATACCTGGGGGGACCCAAGCTGCACAGGTGGAACTCAGATGGCAACATTTGATATCAGTGGTAATGAAAATGGTTTCACTGAGGTCTCACCTGAGCACATTGTACGTTAATATACAAGAAGTGTAGTATTAGCACCCCTGTTTTAGAAGGGAAAATGGGGGTCCCATTTATGTTATCATTTAGTGGCAGCGTTGGGATTCAAGCCCAGGCTGGTTGGCTGCCTGGCTATGCTCTGACCCTGAGCTTTTCTGCTTGACTCTACCCTTGGCCTCTCATGGGACTGGAGGACACAGAGACCACGGAGATCACGATTGTTCCTCAGGATCTGAAGCTCTAGGAGGAATCACACCAAGGCAGTAAAGGCATCAGCAGGGCTGAAGGGCCCAAGTCCTCTGCCCAAAAGAAAGCCACAGGATGTGTGTGTATGCATTTCAGTATGTGTGTTTCCCTATGCTTTTGTGTTTGTTTCTGTGTTTGTGCATGCTTTTGTGTTTATGTTTCTATGCGTGTCTATGTGTGTTTTGTGTTTTGTGTGTATGTGTATTGGTCTGTGTTTTTATGTTTGAATGTGTTTCTTGATGTGTGTTTACTTGGGTATTTGTGACTACTTATCTTTCATGTCTGTATTGTGTGTTTGTGTGTGTTTGTGTGTGTGTGTTTGTATGGCTGTTTTCCTGTGTGTTGTGCATTTTTGTATGCTTTTGTGTTTGTTTCTTTGTGTGTTCTGTGATTCTGTGTATTTTTTTGTTTCTGTGTGTATGTCTGTGTTTCTTTTTGTGTGTGCTTCTACCTGTATATATGCATTTGTTTGTTGTGTGTGGGTGTGGCTTATAAATGTGTTTACTGAGTGTTTGTGTCTATCTTTTGTGTTTGCATTTTTATATGTGTCTGTGTGTGTTTCTGTGGGTTGGTGTGTGTGCATATGTGGCTTTTGCACAGTTGAGGCTGGAAGACAGAAGAGATCCTGGGCAACACAAACTTGCCTGTGGGGCCAGAACAGCATCCATCCATGCTGGGGGCAAAATCTCCAGCCCTGCTCCCTAGCTCTCTCCACTTCTGCATGGGATGTGGGCAACGCCAGGTCCCTTTCTTGCCCCCTTGCAGCAATGCCTCAGTACCGGCCTCATCACCACCAGGGCCCACGTCCATCTCACTGGGTTGATGCTAGTGCTCCGTCTGCCTCCCTCTCCTCTGCCTCCCCTCCCAGCAGATTGGCCTGCTTTCACTGTACAGGACTGCACAGCCAGCTCCAGGGAGAGCCCTCACCCACGGTCCACTTGGACAATGTCTCCAGGCCTGTGACATGTGCAGCCTGCCCAAACTGCATGCATTTCTCTCCAAGCCTCCGGCCCATACCCAGATCCGGGCTTGCATCATCCTGTGGGCCTTTCAATAATTCAGACAGGAGATCATACTCTAGCGACAGAGGGGGCCAGGAGGGAGGTGAGGTGCAGCATATGGAGTGTGTTCCCTAAGCTCTGGGTGATAGAGGCCCCCCACATACCCGCCTGAGTCTTGTAGGAAAAACCGCCAACTCTGCCTGGGACATCACCAGTCAATTCGGGCAGCAGATGGGCTCTCTGACCCCTGACACACCCTGAAGCTCAGGATTCAAGAAGAACCAGAGAAGAGCTGACAAAACTAACTCTCTGAGCTGGGGCATTTTGAAAAGAAAACACGGACTGCTTGAAGCAAGATATTTCTCTCTCCATCTGCCTTCACATCCAAGGGACTGAAGGTCCCTGGATATGATCAAATGAGAAGTGAGCCTTCCCTTTTGGCGTGTGATGTGGCAGGTCACACAGTCCCTGACACAAGCTTGACAGAGCAGTTTGTGCACAAAAATATTCAGGAAAGTTAGGATGTTTTACTAGAACAATCAGAGGATGGCTTTGCAAATGTGCATGCGTGTGTGTTTGCAAAACTATGAATATGCAAAAGGGGATGTCTAAAACAGTTCACATGTATTGTACATTTACTATGTGTTAGGCTGCGATTGCTGTGTCTTATGTTTTTCCAGAACAATCCCATGAGAGAGGTTTTACATCATCATCTACATTTTACAAGTGAGACTCGGAGTTTAAAGAACTTGCACAAGGTCACACAGCCAACCAGTGTCAGAGCAAATCTTCAAAGTCCAAAGTGGCTTCCTCTAACACCCCTGCATTTTTAGCTCTGTCCTGCCACCTCCCTGTCCCTGCAGGCAGTGATTCATGTGCCTGTATCTGCTGTGCATCTGATGCATGTGATGCAATTATATATTTGGGCTTCTGTTCCTACACCCAACAGCCAATCTTCTAATCATAATCGTAGGAAATATGCAAAAAGCCTCGAATGCATCATTTCGTTTAATTTTCGAATGAATTGTATGTGATTGGTGTGATTATTTCCCTCTAGCTACAATTGCAAAACCAGGTTTAGAGAGCATAAGTAACTCCCCCATAGAAATGAATGAATGAAATGGCCTGCTGAATAACTTGCATCAGGGCCTGACAAACTTTTTCTGTCAAGGGAAGGTAGATAGTAAATTTTTTATGCTTTGTGGACCCAGAGACTAAATGAGTACTATGATATAGGGGCTGATAGAACCATTTTAAAATGTAAAAACCCTTCTTAGCTTGCTGGCAGCAGACTGGATGGCTCAGAGCCCCAAGCTTGCCCATCCCTGACCTAATCTGGGGGTGCTGAAAGAAATGTTTACTGACTGGAAGGCGTTCAACTAGAATTTGGAAGTGGAATGGTAGATTTGGGGTGGGACACGGAGAAAGGAGTCATGAGCATCCTTTTACATGATGGGAACTGTCCTGCTCCCTCTGACCTGTCTATTTCCAACCCTCCCACTTCCACCTGGAAACTTCCAATGTTCTGGCGTAGATAGGACAAGCCAGGTGGGGTCATGAATGAGTGGCTTTGGGTCCCAGGCCTTAGCACACCTCTGTGTGGTAGGGGAAACATGGGGGAAGTTGGGAGCCTTACTCTCATCTCATCTCCAGAGACACATGTCCCCACCCATGTTGGTGAACCTGGTTGCAAATTCAGTCCATCAGCAGCGTTCTTTGTCTTTGGAGGCTTTGTTTTATTTCCTTTGGATTTCTTCTGTGACAAGTGATGCTCTGGGGTTAAAACAAGGCAGGAGGCATTTACAAGTAAAGGAAATGCAGGCTGTGCATGTTTTATGTGCTGTCTGATGATGCTAACCTTACTCATTAGAGGCCCTTGGAATACCAGCGGCCCCAAGACATGTGGTATATCAAATCAACGCCATGTGCTTATGTGAACATCAATCCTGCAGCAGCACCAACAGCAGAGAGATGCCAAGTGCAGCTTCTCTGATTTGTCACCTTTGGGAAACCCAGAGTCAGTTGGATGCAGGAGAGCACATTTCCTGGTTTATTTTGATTGTCAGTGGAGTCTCTGGGAAGATAGATCAATCTCGAGCTGGCACACCTTGGGTAGGGTGGTCACTTAGAGAAGCAGTATTCTTTCCCTTTTCTCTTGGGAGATCCTGGTATAATGAAAAGTGACCAGGCAGAGTACCAGAAGACCTGAATCGCAGATACCAGCTGAATTCCTAACCTTAGGGTGACACTGGGGCAATGGCCAGACTTTTCTTCCCTGCACTCTTCTTATCTGTAAGGGGGGAACAATCATCACATACTGGGTGCCGTGTTTCAGTTGACAAAATGCTATGACAACCCTTTCTGGTTTTGATCAGCACAAACCCTTCATTGAATTTTGGATAAAGGTGAGATAAAACCCGAAGTTGTGGTTGAAAACCTCCTAACGGCCATGCAACTAAGGGCTGGCAGAAATGGGGAGAAGAATCTGATTCCACCTTCAATACCTTTCCTACTGCAAAAATAATAATCTTGTGTATAGTTGCCTTGCCTGACAAGCCTGCGTTGGCTTGTAGGTAAATCAGGGCAGAGCAACATCATGTCCAAGGTTATTGCACTAGACGGAGTTGGATCAAGGCAGGAGAAGGTCTAAGAATGGACTTTTGAGCCTCATTGCCTTGGTTCAAACTTAGGCTCCACAAATGATCAGTTGGGTGAGCTTGGACAAGTGAATTGACCTTTCTGTGCATCAGCGTTAACATGGATGTGTGTATACACAAAGATGATGGTAGCCATCTGTGTTCCAGGACTGTGGTAAGGATGAAATGAATCTACACATTCAAAGCAGGTGCAAGTCACCCTGTTGGTATTGTTGTTGCTGCTGTTGTTATAATTCTTTGTTATTTGACATCCATCTCAAATGGGGATTTCTTCAGTGACTGAAGAAAGATTTCACCACCCCAGTAGAGCACACTGAGAAAAATGGAGGTTGCAAATGTCTCAAATGCTGAACCCCTCTTTTCTGACATCCTCCCTCTGTCCTTATGAAGCCCAAAGACTTGACACTATTTACAGGCACAAAAATCTCAACACAAACATCCAGCAAACAAAATATTCTAACTGTCATGCAGACACTGACAAGTCACTGACCTGGAGGGAAGGCACAGTTCACTCCCAGCAAACACTTATCATTAGTAGAGCCACGATTTCATTATGAGAAATGAGATTTTGTTTTTCCGATGAACTCCTACTGCAAAATAACTTGGCATCTTAACCCCTCCAGGTTCTTTGTAAGAAACAAGAAGGCAAAAGAGAGGATGAGAGAGGATGCTCCAGGCTGGATGTGGTCAGTTGCCATCACCCTGCCCAGGCAGGCTGAAAGTGTCACCCATGAGAGAGAAGACAATAAAACAGCCAGCAACCCACCCTCAAGCCTCACTATCCATACATCATACTCTGTGTTACATCCTCAATTCTTTCTGCACCAGATGGACCTAGGTTTGGATAATTGAGTGAGGTTTTTCATTTATTCCAAGTCACTTCATGTTCTTGCAATTTACTGCCAGGTAAATGATGATTTGGTGAAACCAATGATCAGGTAGCATTACAAAGACTGACAGAGGCTTGTCAAGGAAAGAATGGAAAGGAATCTGTGCAAACCAACCCAGAAATGATCATGTTAAATGCAAAAGGAAAAAGGTAGGAGCAACCTAAATGTCCAAAAATGGGGAATCAGTGAAGGGGATGGTTTTAAGTCAGTGTTTTCCAATATGTTCTCTGAACAGTTCTGCTGAAATTATTACACAGTAAGTCATTCATTGGTAAGCAAAGAAATCATAAAGTTTACATTCAAATATGCACAGGAAATACCTAAACATATGCCTTGGTTTGGATACACATAGTATTTAATATGCTAATGTGTTGGCCGCTAATTGTCCTGCTTCCTTTCAGATCCATTTCCTGCCCTTCTTCTCCATTGTTCTGTATTATAGGAGCTGATTCCTACCAATTTCATCTCCCAGCCTTCCTCGCTATCTGGTTTCCATTTAGTTTCAGGCAGTGGGGAACCCTGGTGAAGTACTGAGGCGTGAGAGTAAGGGAACAGCCAGGGTATTTCTCTCTCCATGCTTTGGGAAGCATCTTTGATTATGGCTTCGTCATTGCGATTCCATCTCCCAAGGGAGAGTTTCTTCCTCCGTGACCCCAGCACCCTAAGACAGTCCCTGCTCTGGGTATGTATCCAAACCCTTGAGAGCTAAGCCATGAAACTTTTGCTACTGCTAGGAAAAGGGGATATAGAAGAAGAGGGAATCATTCATTCCATCTGGCCCCAGGGGATTGCAAGGTAAAGGAAGAACAAAAGAAGTAGCATGAAACAATCAGAAGATGAGTCTTTAGAGTGGGGGAAAGAGATTAATAAAGAGAAATGTCTGAGCCTGTTGCAAGTCGGGGTCCCTGGGAAGTAGATCCTGAGAGTGGTTTTTGCCTAAGGACATTTATTAAAGAGTTCCTTTCAACACCTGTGGGGTGTGGGGACTGGGAGGAGGTGTGGGCAGAGGGAAAGTTGAGCTGTGATGTAATTCCAGCATAGACCTTAGCTGAGCCCATGAGAAGCTCTGAAGCTGGCATAGCTCTTCAGAGTTGTGCCAAGTTGAGGTTGGGTTCTGGGCTTTTATAACCCATTTGCCAGTCATTGGATGCAGGTAATATTGGAGGGAGACATGACCTTGGGCAGTCAGTTTTTTCAGTTCTCCAACAGTGGGAAGAATAAGTTATTCGTTCCTGAAGAAGACCTGAGTGTCCATCCATCAAGGTACCTATTCCCATTTGGAAGCCTAGGAAGCAATGCACCTGGGATCACTCTTCACCAACTTGGGACAAAGCCACATCCAAGTGGACGCAGTGACCAGCACAACTGGGCTAACGAAGACCTAGAGACAGAATTTTTCCTGCATCTAGAGTAGAGAGGTTGGGACCGAGAAACTCCAGGGCAAATAACACAGCTGAACTGAGAGCCAATTGGGTAAAAATGAACTGCCGCTCTTTTGAGAGGAAATGGTGCAATTGTAGAGACTCAGAAAGTCTGCTATGAGGCCCTTTCTAAGGCTCCAGACAGGTACCTGATCATGCTGGGACCGGCCACAGGTTTCTGCTGTAAACAGAAGTAGGACAAACAGCAACCCAAAAGACAAAAGGTGTTCTCTGGGCTTCCCCATCACCTTGGCTTTCCTTTTCCCCAGGAAGTCATATAAGTCACACTCTTTTGCCCACCCAACTAGCTACCATCATGGCGTGGAGTGAGGACGGATGAAAACCAGGTATGCTTCTTTCCAAATAACTGCATGTTACCTGGAGAGATTAATATGAAGAGAGGTATCTTAGTAGTGGACAGAATAAAAATGTTGAATGTTAGTGTGAGTTAAATCTGAGGTCCTTCTATAAAACCTAGCTTTGTTGACCATGCCCAATTCTGTGTGAGTGAACCAGGACTGGGATTGACTGCTGGTGAAAGAAAACTCCAGTTAGTAGTGGCTTTGAAAGAATGAGATCCAGAAGAATTTATGGGAGTACTATGATGTCTGGGTCCTTGGTCCCTTCTATCTTTTTGCTCCTCCCTGCACATCTCTTGTTCATACATCTATCTCATGTTTCAAGATGCCAGCTTCTAGGTTCCGGGTGGTGGAATAAAGTAAGGGACAAACAGAGAGCAGAGTCCATGCACCAGCAGTCTCTTAAAGAAGAGTCCTGGAAGCTGTGCTAGGATACTTCCTCTTAAATCCAATGGCCAGAACTTAGTGACATGACCACAGCTCTTCTTGTTGTAGAAGAGTCTGGGAAATGTAGCATTGATTCTAGGAAGCTGGACACTTAGGTAAAACTCACAGTGCTATGGAAGAGGCAGAAATGGCTATGCAGACAGCTGGCAACCCCTGCTGCCATGCGTAGAGCACATTATAAGTACTAACTTAATACTCACAATAGCCCTAAGAAGTGGATTATGCCCATTGTATAGATGGATGAATGGAACCCAGAAACACCAAGTTTCTAGTTGATTATTAATAACATCGGTTGATTCCCAGCTTTTTTCCCCCTCTCTTAAAATCTCTACTTGCTACCAGTAACATGTTCAGCTTGTTAGGGGTTAATTTTCCCATTTCTTTGGAGTTTCAAAGACAATGCGTAGGCAAGAGAACCAGCTCCTCCTGGCTGACCTTGTTCTTTCTTCATAGCAGCCCTGGCTTTGTAAGAGCCCTGAGCTCTGTTTGTTTTGCAATTACCGTGGGTTAAGGGGACCCTGTGACATTTTCACAGGGAGGAGGGATAGGCACAAATTCTCAGGCCCCCCTTGATTCTTTGATTGTCATTTCCTCTACCTCTAAAAGAAAATTGCATAATAGCCATTACTTAGGCACCTTTCCAAAGTACTTAAATTACATTAATGCAAAAGAGCCATGTGAGGAAATAGCCCCAGATGTCACATGCCAACTTACAAAGAGAAAAGGGGAGTTGGGTCTTCCTTTATGGAGCTCCCTTCACTGAACGGTGCCACATGGGCATACGCTTTGTGCTTATGACCCACTCTGCAAACCCAGGGCCAACTCCGTGTCACAGTCATTAGTGAGGTTGAACTCCATCAGGCTCACATAAACATTTGTAATACCTCTTCAAAGCCTCTATTAAAAAAATATATATGCACGCACGTGTGTGTGTGTGTGTGTGTGTGTGTGTGTGTGTGTATGTTTCATGACAATTTGAGCAATTGAAAGTGAATAATATGGGGGAACTCCAATAAGGGAGGAGGTGGGGAAGGGGTTAGGATAGGATTCAGATATTACCTACTGGGTACAGTGTTCGCCATCTGGAGAATGAGCCACCCGAGTCCCAATCCCCACCTATACACAATATGTTCATGTATCAAACAGGCATGTGTACCCCCAAATCTAAAATAAAAATGGCAAAAGAGAAAGTGACTAATCACACACACTCTTTTATCCGTCCCCTCTGGGGCTGCTGCTCAGGGATCAGAAATGGTTCTACCCTTCCAAAAGGAAATGCATTAATCTAAATTAGGAGGTAGATGGTGACAAAGTCAGTTGTCATTTTGTTGAGTGACAAGTCGACATCGTTTGCATGTATTAGGCCAGCATTTGCTCAGATTTCTTTGGTAATGACATCTTATTTTTCTCCGGGGTACCAACCCACCCTGCTTTCGATCTGGCAGTTGGGACAAGGTTGACACTCTTCCCTTGGGTTTGGCCAAGTTGCCTCATCCATTCCCTTGGTTACAGCTCTCGATTCATGGAAGGACATGTGGCCCAAGTCAATTTAATAAGATTCAGTCCCAGAACTTTTTCTGCAACCGTAAGGGAAAAGAAGTTAAACAGATACTGGGGCATTTCACCGTGTCTCCCTCAGAGCTCACTGTTTGCATGCTTGCTGACATCTTCGACCTCGAGCACTTGAGTCTCTCCACTTGGAGTTTCCGCTAATGCTCTGACCCTTGCATGGGGCACACAGAAGTGGTGCGGAGGTCATGCCCCCAGGAGTGCTCCCCACTCAGCCATTGGTGGGTAGGAGTTGGAGAACCAGTAACACAGCTCCCCTATCCCAGGAATGAGACATGGGATCAGTGTCCCCAGAGGTTCCCAGGAGGGTGTGGTCTGTATTGCTCCCCATATACAGAGGTGGGATGGAGCATTAGTTGTCCACAGTGGTCAATTGTGCATTAGTACTCCTTTCTTCTCTTCCCTTCTCCTTTACCATCTCCCCACTAGAGTTTTCTTCATCTCTTCTTCCCTCCCTCCCTCCCTCCCTCAGTTCCTTCCTTCCTTCCTCCCTTCTTCTCTTTCTATCTTTCTCTACTTTTGACAGAGTCTTGCTCTATGTCTCAAAAGAAGTGTAGTGACATGATCATAACTCACTGCAACTGTGAACTCCTGGGCTCAAGCAATCCTCCTACCTCAACCTCCCCAGTTGCTAATACCGCATGTCTGGCTAATGTTTTCATTCTAGTAGAGATGGAGTATGTTGTGCAGGGTGGTCTCAAACTCCTAGCCTCTCACCTTTCTCTCTCCTTGGCCTCCCAAAGTGCTGGGATTACAGGCATGAACCACCACAACACTTGGATAATTTTTTTAAGAGACATAGTTTCACTATGTTGCCCAAACTGGTCTCAGACTTCTGGTCTCAAACGATCTTCCTGCCTGAGATTATAGGCATGAGCCACTGTACCTGGTCCTGTATTAGAGCTTTCTAAAGTCAATTTCCAGATAAACTACTTGCACTTGAATCCTTGTCTCAGAGTCCGTGTCTGAGAGAACCCAGCCTAAGAGACAGAACCACACTCACACTACAGGGCAAGAACCTGCCTGAGGATGCAGTCAACACAGAAGAAGTCATGCTGAAATGCAGAGAAAGTAAGAGACATACTCTTGAGGTCATCAGGTTGAGCATCTGGATCCAGTCATGTCCGAATGTTGCATTACACTCAACCTTGCCCTTGGACAAAGTACATAAGCCAAGGTCTTTGTCATGACTCTTTTCATATTTCCTTTCTACACTATCCATTACAGTCCCACATATCCATTCCCACTGTACTTGCATTAGCTCATATGGTTCAAGGATATAAATTTATTCCAAGGACTATCGGACCTGGCCTTTACCAAGAGAGGATTAAAGCCATCAGGGTGGCACAGTTCAAATCCTTCACTCTAATTTCATGGAAATAACCTTCTGGCAGCTTCCTTTTCACTGTTGTGCTCTTGTCTGCCAGCCAATCTCAAGCCTGGGCTTCCCCCAGGAGATGTTAACTCATCACCCCTTATCTGCTTGACTGACTGTCATCTTGACACATCATTGAGCTGGTGATGAAGACCTTAATTAGTACATGTCTCCAGGCTCCTCCTATTGCCACCTCTTCTTCTATGCACCTTCCCTAGGCCTCTCTCTTCTGTTCTTCTCTTTACTATCTCCAGAGAGGAACGCTACCATTATTCCATGGTGAGCACTTCGCAGCATTGTTCTAGTTCATTCTCTCATCAGAACTCTGAGATGGCAGCTATGATAACCAGTTTGCAGATGAGAAAACAGGCTTGGAGAGGTTAGGTTTACTGGTGTTGTGCCTAGACAAGACCTGGTTCAAGTCTCAACTCTTTTACTTGCTATATGTGCCACCTCACTGGAGTGTTTAACCTTTTTTTTTTTTTTTTGAGTTGTAGTCTCACTCTGTCACCCAGGCTGGAGTATAGTGGCACACTCACGGCCACCCCAGCATCAACCTGCTGGGCTCAGACAATCCTTGTACCTCAGCCTTCCAAGTAGCCAGAACTACAGGCACGCACTACCACACCCAGCTAATTTTTTGATGTATTGTAGAGATGAGGTCTTGCCAAGTTTCCCAGGCTGTTCTCTAATCCATGGGCTCAGGCAATACCTACACCTCAGCCTTCCAAAGTGCTGGGTTTACGGGCTTGAGCCACCACGCCTGGCCAGTTTTTAAACCTTTCACATTTTATTTTCCTCTAATAGAAAGGTAGGAGTACTGACCTCATGGGCTTTCAGCGATGATGCATTAGCATAGCTATTTGTTTAGTATCTGGCAAATAGTAGATTCTCAGAAAAAAAATCACTGTTCATTATTATTTTATTTATTTATTTTTGTTAGGGTCTCACTCTGTAGGCCAGGTTGGAGTGCAGTGGCATGATCATGGCTCACTGCAGTCTGAAACTCCTGGGCTCGAGTGATCATCCTGTTTCAGCCTCCCGAGTAGCAGGGACTACAGGCACATCCTACCATGCCCGTAATTTTTTTTTTATTTTTGTAAAGATGGGGTAATTTTTTTTATTTTTGTAAAGATGGGGTCTCACTAGTTGCCCAGGCTGGTCTTGAACTCCTGGGCTCAAGCGATCTTCCCACCTTGGCTTCCCAGAGTGTTGGGAGTGGGGGCATGAGCCACCACAATCAGCCTTTCACGATTCATCCTCAAACCCCCAAATATTACATACACAACAGATGTGTCTATCTGTGTGCAAAATTAATTTATTAGGGGAGATAAGAAAATGGATTCAAAATAACAATAATAATAGCTCTGTTCTGAGTGCTTCATAAATATTGAATCACTTAATCCTGGCAGTAATCTATTGATGTGGTTCTGCTAGTATACCCAATTTACAATCAAGGAAGCTGAGGCTCAGAGAAGTAAACTAATGTGTCCAAACAGAATTGATAAGTGATAGAACTGAGAATCTAACCCACCATTTCTTTTCAAGGTTGGTGTCTTAACCTTCCTGCTACCTGACCAGGTAATACTGTGTGTCTTCCACAGGTTCACCAAGTTAATGGTGGCAGAGGTGGCTTTAGAATCCAGATTTTCTGAATCATAGTGGGTGTGTTACCTACATAAAACTATACCCTATCAGGTCCCTGTATGCCCTGAATTCAGAGATCCACTTTGTCTGGGACAAATTTACATTCTGTACTACAGTAGGGACCATTTGCATATTAGCAAGAACTTCTCAAATATTCATCAGCAGAAAATAAAACAAGATAAATCTTTGGCATAAAAAATACAGACCTACCTTAGAGAATGGACCCCAAAACCCTGAAGAGTCCAGTTTTCCCTAAATGCTGTGGGGTTCATACAGACTGATTTAAGTTACAGACATGCAAAGAGACACAGGCAAGGAGATGAAGTGATGCATCCCACCCTGCTCTCCTGTCTGTGTAAGAAACACCCACCTCTTTTCCAAATGAAGATAGGTCGGTGGTGAGACCATTTTCCAAGGCAGCCTGGGGTTATCTGCCTAGGAAAAACAAATAATCCCCAACAAAGATTCTGAAGGACCTGTCTTCTTATTATCACTCCTGATACCCAGAGTAAAAAATTTATTCTCTCCTGTGTGGTGGTGGTAATGGAAAAATCACATGAAGTGAAATAGTCATAGCCATGATCTCATTAAATTAAGGGATCAGTAGATGACATAAACCACGTTAAAAAGGTTAGCACGAGGTGTTCTTATAGTAATGCTCGGTAAGTGCTTATTATTGTTGTTGTAATTTTTGTTGAATGATTTATAATTGGTAAATTGTAAACTAATATTTACTTTATTAATAAATGTCTTGGCAAATATTTATTAACTGCCAACTAAGAGTTAAGCATTGAGGATTCCATAGTAAAAAAAACTAACCAAGTTCCTGACCTCAGGGCACTTATGTTTTAGTGCAGAACTATCCAAAAGAATTTCTATGATAAGGAAAATTATCTATATCATCATGGCCAAATGTGGTAGTCACTAGTATCTAGGGCTATTGGGCTACTGAAATTTCAAGTGAATCCCAAAAAATGAATTTTAACATTGCAATTGTAGTTGAATTTAAATATCCATGCTTGGCCGATGGCTACTGTGTTAGATGGTGCAAGTCTAGTGAATGGAAATAGGTAATTATTTGCAAGTTAAAAACTAACATCTAATGTAGGAACTAAGTGAATGACAAAGATCTAGCGAGTATCAGCAAAGGGTTAAACACTGGGAATTTAGTGGGAATAGGATGAACAAGTGACTGCTCTGAAGATAAGATATTTAAATGAGGCCCACATAGGATGGTCATGTTTTGTGAACAGTGGGAAGAAAAGTATTCTAGGCAGAAGGATCAAGAGCACAGTGGCTGTGAGGTGAGAACAAGCCTGGGATGTAAAAACAGAAAAAAGAAATAAGAGAGGACGGATCATAGTCAGAGAGAGAACAAGAGCATGACATGATTTCCAGAGGAGGAAAGGGGCAGGGAGGGACCACAGCAAGACTTTTGCATTCTATTTTAGCTCTGTGGAAATCCATAGCAGAGTTTTGCACAAGGGAGCGACATGATGAGAATTACAATTTTATTTATTTTTATTTTTATTTGTTTGAGTTGGAGTCTCACTCTGTCGCCCAGACTGGAGTGCAGTGGCTGCTCCCGGCCACCGCAGCCTCGACCTAATGGGCTCCAGTGATCCTTCTTCTTCAGTCTTCAAAGTAGCTAGAACCACAGGCGTGCACTAACACACCCGGCTAATTTTTTGATTTATTGTAGAGATGAGGTCTCACCGAGTTGCCCAGGTGGGTCTCGAATCCGTGGGCTCAGGCAATCTACTCATCTCAGCCTCCCAAGGCGCAGGATTACAGGCTTAGCCACCGAGCCCGGCTGAGAATTACAATTTTAAAAACATCACCTGGCTGCTCTAGGAATGAATGGACTGTCCAAAAACTGGAGTAGATTAAGATCAACGGTTGAGAGGTTATTGAAGTCACTGAGATAAGAGATGCTATCTTAGACTAACATGCTTATAAAATATTCAGCATAATGTCTGGTGTAAGGCAAACGTTTGAAAAATAACTATCATTATTTTGGAAGCTCCTTGTTTCCCATGATGAAAACAATAGTTTACTTTAGTCAACCAATCTGTCAAAATGTATTTCTGGAATGCTGCTATGAAGCTCACAAGTTCCTGAGCTCAAGAGTTAACTTGAGTTAGATGGAGTTCCCTTGCTTTTAGTAACTCAAATAAAACTGGAAGAGAAAAATCTGATGTCCTGTAAGCAACTGAAGAGGGTCCCAAGCTAAGGCATGACCAATGGCTGGATGGAACACGCTCCTTCTGAGAGCTCTGTTAGCTTTAAAAAAAAAGGAAAGAAAGAAAGAAAAAGAAAAAGTCACTGAGGAAGATGGAAGACACTGCTCTGTTAATTCCCCCAAATAATCCTCCTCTTGGAAATTATCGCCAAGCTTTTTCCATTTGGAAGACATTGATGCATCTTCCAGAAGAAGAGGAAGCTTTAGCACATACAGATGGGCAGCCTGGATTCTAGCCCCATCATGGCCCATCAGGAAAGAGATGAGCATGGATATGTCCCAAAAGCAATGAATGGAGAGGGATTTGTGTGTGTGTGTGTGTGTGTGTGTGTGTGTGTGTGTGTGTGTGTGGCACGGGCAGGGGTGCACTGAGGATTGATTGCTGGAGGTCATTAAGCCGTCTTTGAGCTAAGAAGCCATGTGAGGTATGAAATGCTCCATCTTTTCTCGAGAGGCAAAATGGTTCGGAGTTGTACTTAACAACCTCCTACCCGTTTGCCCCAACCCAGCCTCCTCCATCTTAGGCACTACTGCTTCCAGAAGTTTGAAGTCCTCCTCCTTGACACTGGTTGAATGCAGTCATTGCTCCAGTTAAACCATAAAACCAGATGCCAAACACATAAGGAAAAAAAGGAGAAGAAAACAAACCAACAAAAGACCATTTGGCTATTGCATGACCATGGGGAATTGGAAACCCACACTTTACTTCACTCAACCTCCATTAACTATTCTTCATGTGTCCCTTTTTTATTTGCTGTTTCTTAAGCTACCCATTACTACCAATGGAAAATGAAGACTTTCCCTCAATATCTCACACTGGGACAATGGCATTATTAGCCCTGTGTGGACTGTGAGACTATAGGCAACCGAGATTTGAAATGTCCTGCAGTCTCAGTAGCCTCTGTAAAAAATAGGAGAAAACAATATCTATTGTATAGGTCTGTTGTAAAGATCAATGTGGAAATATTTAGCACAGGGCCAGCACATGGGGGATTCAGCAAGGCTTGGCCACTGTATGCTTCACATACATTAAAGTATCAGCATAGCAAGTATTAGGTCAGTACCCAGGGCAATGCCTGACCTTGGCAGGGCCATGATGCACATGGTACTAGCACTGAATGTTTAGAGTTGCCCAAAGACCATCCTTTCAGGGTAATGCATTGTCAGAGTTAAAAGGGCAACTTGCTTTTGTGCCATGCTTTCTGCTTTTGGAGTCACGGCTCTGGGTTTGAACTGCAGCTCAGCCTATTAGGATCTGGACAGCCTCAGGCAAACAACTCTTTTTAGGATTCTAGGTGTAACTTGGCTAAAGTGGGGATAATAACATATCCTATTTTGTAGTGCTGTATCTTAATCTTGTGCTTTATAGAGCTTAGTAGAACAATGGTTATCACAGCCATTAATATAAAATCCATTTTGCAACAATATGAGGGGGACTCACCCAGAAAAGGAATTATCTTTTGGACTATGTCCTCCTTGTAGTACTGACTTCCCACACTAGGTAAGTGTTGTAGGAACCCATCGACATTAGTGTACCAGCCAGCATTGTTGTGAGAGACTGGATTCAACTTCAGTGAATTTTTATTTTTTTTTGAGATTCTTTCAACACCTTTGCCCTTTACATGATGGGTGATTTATGAACACACCTGCACACACTGCACTAAGTGTTCAACATTTTTTGGACCAAAAATGGCATGACCTCCATGCCCCACCCTCACTATTCACCTGATCTTGCACTGAGCGACTTTTTTGTTTGTTTGTTTCCCTGAATGAAAAAAGTCCTCAAAAGGAAACGTTTTACCTATGTGGAGAGGTGAAACAAAAAATGGTAGAAGCACTAAAAGGCATAAAAATCGATGAATTCAAAAACTGTTTTGAGTAGTGGAAAAAGCATCTTGATGGGTGTATTGCATCAAATGGAGAGTACTTTTAAGGTGACTAAAGTTTAAACGTGTAAGAATGAATACACCTTTTTTAATAAATAAATTCTGGGTTTTTTGAGGGTCCCCTCATATAATTATCAGTGTCAATAACAATGCCCGTGTGGATATTTAGGTAGCATGGCTGAAACTTAATGCAAGACCCAAGAGTAAGGAATATTTGAGCAAAAAATTACTAATATCTCTATGCAATCTTCCATTCAAAAATATTTATTGATTGCCCTACTGTGTGCCAAGCACCGGTCGAGAAGACAGAAAGTAAACATGCCAGACAAAGTCTCTGGTACTTCACTGGGGGTGAGTTTGGGGAATGAGACCACAAATAGAAAAACCATTAAAGATATAAATATTCAACATGTCAGGTGGTGATCCGTTCTAAGAAGAAAAACTGTGCAGCATTAGGAGAAAGACGATGGAGAGATAGATGAAGGTGTGGCTTAAATGGGTGGTCAGGAAAGGTCTTTCTAATAATATAATATTTGAGCAGTGATCTGGAGGAAGTGAGGGAGTGGACACGTAGGCATCTGGGGGGAAGAGCATCCCTAGAGGAAGAGAAAATGCAATACCACTGAGGATTTTGCTGTTCTGCAAAATGAAAATCTAGGTGTCTTCTAGTAGAGCTGAGGATGCCTGGGAATGGGTTCTCACATTGCACAGTACATGTTGCATAAGGGATGCACAATTCATTGTCTTTTGAGATCCGTCTCAGAGCCCTGAGCCTTGTGAGTACCGTCCATCTGAGCCACAGTGCTGAGAGGACTTGGTTCTCGTTTTAAATAATTTAGGGATTTCAACCAGTGGCTTTCCAGTCTTTCTGGAAGCCAGGCCCTTGGCGTCTGCTAGAAACAGTAATGTCAGGCCGGAAGGCGCCAGAGCCTTCGCCTCAGTCCCCATCATACATTCTGGCCAGGAGGCATGTTAAGCAGACCTTTGGAAGAGTTTCTGCCCCCATAGCATCCCAGATCCTGGATGCCAGAGACTCCCAGGGCTAACTCCTCATGTTGCATCATCGATGACGTCCAGGACCAGAGTGCCCCAATTAGCAGCCCTCTGCTACCCAGATGGTTGGAGGACACAGGAAGACAGTGGTCAGCATCTTGGGTGGCCTTCCTGGAGCACAGCCCCCTCTCTGCTCAGCAGGCAAAGGCCATGGCTGGCTTCGGAGTAACTGCTTCCATCCTCAGAGCTGCTACCCACCACCTTCCAGAAGCTGGGAATTCCCTTAGAAGACCAAAGGTCTGAGATGTGTAGAAAAGGACAGTTTGATGGAATGAGTCTCTTTCTCCTGTTAATCCTCATGTGTGGGCAGTCCAAGGGCCTTGGGGCCCAGAAGTGAGTTGGAATCATAGGAATAGGCTCAGTTGTATGTAGTTAGAGCACAGTGTATAGCTCAGTGTCTGCACATTCAAAGTTATGTTCAACAGAGGACTCTTGAGGATGCTTTCACACAGTGATGGTACCGGGTGCCCCCAGCACTTCCAGAGTGCTAGCCACTGTGCGGAGTTCCTTGAATGCAGAGTTTTCTGGAATGCTCAGAGGGTCTTATGAGGGAGGGACTATTATCATGTGTCCTCCTTTCCACAGGGGAGAACATTGAGCCTCAGAGAGATTAAGTAGTGTCCTGTAAGTCACATATTTATTAAGACAAGATCAGGACTTAAACATAATTAGCTTGGATCCAGAGCTCCTAATACTTATAAGCACTAGTATTGCTCCCACCTCCCTTTGTCCCAGGGGTTAGTGAATATTTTCTGTAAAGGGAAGGTTAATAAATATTTTCAGCTTCACCAGCCATGAAGTCCCTGACATAGCTACTCGAAAGCACTTTTGTGCAATGGTAGTCCAAAAGCAACCATAGACAATATGTAAGCGGATGTGTGTATCTGTGTTCCAATAAAACTTTATTTGCAAAAGCAGGCTGGGGTTGGGCCATGAGGTTACCCCAGTGTAGATGGTCACCTGCTGTGCCTTTCATGGAGTTTCATCATGATGCCCTTCACTGGACTTCTGTATATGAGTCTCTCCCTCCACTTGGCAAGTTCCTTATGGGTTGAGATTTAGACGTGCTTACCTCTGTATCGTCAGTTCTCAAGAAATCTATTTGAATAAGTGAATAAATAAGTGGTTGAGTGAATGGGTGATATGAGAACCAATTTTACCCACAGATGGGATTACACCAAACACCGAATCTTAGGCTGGGTTTCTCCAGAAGCTGAACCTAGCACAAGGATATGAATGCAAGAAGTTTGGGAAGTGATACAAGAAGCACTGGTTGGGGAGAAAGGAAGTGAGGCAGGGAAGGAAAGAGGCCAACTAAGGTGTGTAGTTGAGCAGATAACAGCTATGGGCAGCTGAGTTCAGTCTCACTGGGGAGCTCCAGGAGACTGAGTAAAGCATACCTCACTGCTGTACCAACGCAGGGGCAAGGGAACTGTGGTATTTATCTACCAGTGCCCTCTCCATCATTGCTAGAGGGCTGCTTCCAGGGGTATTAACTCTCTAACACCTCCAGTTTGCCCTGAGCAAGGACAAGCATGCTCCCCAATCAGAAGATCATTAGAAGAGAGACAGTGTTTTCCATTAAGAAGCCATCTGATTACAGGTGATCTAAGCAGGGATCTGCCCATTGGCCCAAAACAGCTTGCTTCCTATTCTTATCAATAAAGTTTTATTGGAACACAGACACGCCTGTTTGTTTATGTGTCATCTATTACTGTCTTTGCACTGCAAAGGTAGAATTGGATAGTCATGACAGAGAATGTATGACCCGCAAAGTCAAAGGTATTTACTATCTTTACAGGAAAAGTGTGCTGATCTCTGGAAAAAGGTATATGGGCAGGGAACTGACAGTATCTTTCAAACAGGAAGTTTAAAAAATGTGAATTAGATACTAATATTTGAAAGTGTGTATGTTGCACTTGAAAATCTGTTTTTATTGCAGGGAATAAAACATACAACATGAAATCTGCCTCTTATCAATTTTAGGTGGAAGTATAGTATTGTCAACTATGAGCATGATGCTGCATAGCATATCTCTAGATCTTCATCTTGCATGAGTGAAATTCTGTACCTGTTGAACACCAGCTCCCCATTCTCCCATCCTGCAAGCCCCAGAAATCAGCATTCTAACTTTTTGCGTCTTCGAGTTTTACTACTCAGACGCTTTCTATAAGTAGAATCATGCAGTATTTGTCTTTTTGTGATTGACAGATTTCACTTAGCAAGAGACCCTCAAGTTTCATCCATGTTATAGCATGTGTCAGAATTTCCTTCCTTTTGAAGACTGAATAATTTTCCATTGTATGCATGTTTTTGTCCATTTATCAATCCATGGAAATTTAGATTGTTTCCTTCTACTGGCTATTTGTGAATAATCATGCAATGAATATGGGAGTGCACAAATCTGTTCAAGATCTTGTTTTTAATTCTTATGTGACAACCAAAGAAAAAATCGACAGTGGGCCCACATCAACTAAAAATCTTCTCCACAGCAAAGAACACAATCAGCAAAGTGAAAAGGTAACCTACAGATCAAAATAAAATCTTTGCTATCCATATATATGAAAATCTCAGTTATATTAATATCCAAAATATATAAGAAACTCCTACAACTCGATAACAAAAATAACAACAAAACCCCCTCTGATTTTAAAATGGGAAAAATAGCCTTTTCTCCAAAGAAGACATAAAAATGACTAAGAGGTATATATGAAAAGGTGGTCATCGTTACTAATCATCAGGGAAATGCAAATCAAAGCCACAGTAGATACTGCCTCACACCTGTCACAATGGCTATTGTTTTCTTTTATAAAAGATAAGCAGTGAAGAGTATGTATGGAAAAGAAAAGAACCCTTGTACACTGTTGATGGGCAGGTAAATTGGTGCAGCCACTATGGAAAAGACTATGGAAGTTCCTCCAAAGAATTAAAAATGGAACTTTTATCAGGTGACCCGGTAATTCCACTTACTCTCCATTGTCTACTGGCAAAAATCTTCTGTGGTTTCTGCACAGAAGGCTTCTTCAGGAGGGGTGGACATTGCCCATTTTCCATAGTTTTCTGTTTGGTTTGATCCAGTTCACTACCTTAGTTTATGTTGCTGCCAACCTCTACCCTCTCCCCACCCCCAGCATGTGAGCCATAAGGGTTACTCAGGGGGTAATGAGAGGTATCTCAGAAGCTATTTTAGGAAGTGACGGTCCTTTAATTAAATTATGGCTCTGCTACTCACCTGCTTCAAATTTATCTATCTTGGCTACTCCATCATGGACCCCCGGCCAGCTCTCTATCTCTCATACTCTCCATCTGTGAAGTTGATGCAGACCCTCAGATATGCCCTTCTCGAAGGCTTCTTGGTACTTTGTTTAAATATTGTCCCTGCCTGATGCCTGAGCCCTGCTCCTCCTTTTCCATCCCAGTGAATTCTTCCCATTCTCCAGGCTTCAGAACCATGATCAAATTTTATGAAAAGCTGCCCTAGACTGTCCTAAGAAGCCACAATGACAGCCTGTGTCTGCCCACATCACTCTCACTTTCTGAAGTGCTGCCACACATTGACTATTGTCTATCTCCCTGATGTGGGTAGAAATTCTGGGAGTCTTATTGTTATACGTGAAAACCATACCCCTCTCTCAGGTAAGCATCTATTTCAGGGTTATGTCTTAAGCACATTTCTCTTCTCCTTGTATTCATAGGTTCCCATTTAAATACCTGAGCCCCATGTCTTGAAGCAAGAAGTCAGTTTAGGAGAAGACCATGCATCATATTTCTCTCTCTTCTCTGGAACAAAGACAAAATATTCCCTTTTCTCTGAAAAAATATTCCATTGTAGTAAAGAACATCAAGGTAGAACATAGTTGTACTTTGAATAAACGTTGGATTTGAATTGAAGCTTTGCCATTTACTAACTGGGTAATCTTCAGTAAGTTTTTTAAACTCAGAGTTTCCATTTTTTTGTTTTTTCATCTGTATAATGGGCACAATAGCCAGGTTATTGTGGGGAGTTTGGTGAGTCAATATTTGTAAATGTCAAGCACAGGCCATGGATAGATGTGAGCAAGTATAAATGCTAAGTGCATTGGTTAGGAATGCTTTTGGCTGCATGTAACAAAATTTCTATTTAGCAATGTCTTAAGCAATTCAAGCATGTGCTATCTCATTCAACAATAAGACTAGTGGTAGACAATTTTGGGGTTGACTCAGTGTCTCATCAATGTCATCAGAGGCCCAGATTCCTTCCACACTTTGCCCAACCATTCTTAGTATATCTCCTTTCCATGATCATATTTGCTGCCTCATGGTCACAGACAGCTGCTGCAAGTTTACATATAGTATCCTCAAATAATAAGGTTGTCTTTTATTTTTTAACTAAAATGATAAGACTTCTGTCTCTATCAAACTTCCTCTTTCATTTCATCAGCCTGCACTGAATTCTATGTTCACCCCCAAATCAATCACTGCCAAATAGGAGTAGGATTATACGGATCATAATATGCTCACCCCTGAGGCTCAGAAGAGGTTTCACTTTTCTTCCAAATCTAGGGATCATGAACCATGACAAAACTGTGTTATGCTGGCATAGAAGAAGGGGGTGTGCAATTTTTGTGTAAAAGACATTTACCAAATTCACAATCATTTTTAGGAGATACTCAAAGAAGAGGTCCAGGCTCCCAGAGCTCCTGAAACACCTTGGAACTTGTGCTAAGCCTCTGAGGTATGAGGTATGGGGAGAGCCGGGAGCTGAGGCCAACGTTGGGAGCCTGTCACTCATTCTTAATACCCAGCTTCAGAAGAGCAGGCATCAGCCCCAGAGCTGAGGCTGGAGGGGCCCGTGGGGAGGAGGAGGTGAGGAGACAGGTGTGAAAGGGAAGGAAAATTTAGCAAACAAGTTTGGCCCCTTCCCAGGCTCAGGCAGTGAGATTCCTGTGGTTTGAAAACACTGGAATCTCTCACGCTGAAACCACAAAGGACAGCTGAACTGTTTAGAGCTTGCCCTCAAAGTCATTCTTGGGCATGATCTGCTGGAATCTGAATTGCCCGTAACCCCCACATCCAAACTAGGTCTTCTGCAACAAGAGACTGAGTGTGGAGAAATCCCAAGCATTTCTAAGCCAACCAAAATAAGACCATGGAGTCACACATTCCCTGGAATACAAGGCCCATTTCATAGTATGAGAGACCCTAGGCAAGACATTTGTCCTTCTTTCTTAGGATGAAGGTGTTTTGAATCTAGAGATAAAACAAAACATGAGATGTGAGTTGAACATTGGCCATTCATTCATTCAATGACTAATTATTGAGGACCTACTGCGTGCTAAGCATTAATCTAATGGGTGGGGATTCAGCAGAGAAAAACTAACAGTTAAAAAATCGCCTTTGTCATGTGCTGGCACAGTGGCCCATGCCTATAATTGCAGCACTTTGGGAGGCCGAGGCAAGAGGATTGCTTGAGCCCAGGAGTTCAAGACCAGCCTGGGCAACATGGCAAGACCACATCACTACTGAAAAAACATTGCAGTCCTTATGCAACCTATTTTCTGGTGGGGAAACAGGCAATAAAAGAAATAAGAAAAGTCCATTATTGTTTCCTTGAGCTACCCTTATAACTTACCTTAACCTATTTCCCACTTATAAAACAATTCTATTACTCAATTTTTTATCATGTGCTTAGCTGTGATAGTTAATTTTATGTGTTAACTTGGCTAGCCCACAGTGCCCAGATACTTGGCCAAACATTATTCTGCATATGTCTTTTGGGGTGATTTTTAGATAAGATTAATAGTTAAATCAATTACTTTGAGTAAAACACATTGCTCTGTATAATGTGAGTGGGCCTCAGGCAGTCAGTTGGAATTCTGAGTAGAACAAAGGCTGACCTCTCCCTGAATAAGAAGGAATACTGCTAGGAGACAGCCCTTGGACTTGAGCTGCAACACTGAATTTTCCCTGGGTCTCCAGTCTACCCACCTACCCTGCAAATTTTGGACTTATCATCCTCCATAGTCACGTGAGTCAGTTGCTTAAAATAAATCTCTTTCTGTATTTATACACTTTCTATTGGTTTTTTTTCTTTGAGAATTCTGACTTAAAGGCATCGTGCAAACCGCTTCACAGGTTACTATCCCAGTTCACTTCCCACACAACCCTGTCAGGTAAGTTTTTTTGTTTCCATCTCCACTTTATAGACAAGCAAAGTGAGACTCCAAAAGTAAATTTCCAAAGTCACACAGCAATAAAGTCAAAATGTGTACCCAGGATTGTATAATATCAAGGTCTACACCCCAAATCCAGCAATTCCACTCAGCCCCACTTGCCATGTACTGCCGCCTCTACATCTCATGCTCATCAAGGATTCCCATGTGCAAAAGTAGAGGGTCTCCCACACAGTAGAGTGCAAAGGACATGCTTCTTGCTTCTTTTTGACAACAGGCAAGAAATACAGCTAGGCTTGGGTTCCTTATGATTACCTTAACAGTCTTCTACCCTGACCCACTGAGAAAAGTCTTTGGCCTAAGGATTAGGCTGAGCAGAAAGTCAATGAGTCAACATCTGTACTGTCGTGCTTTGAAGAACAAAAAAAGGCTGTGGAGGTCTTCCACTATAGGTAAGAACCGAAACATGTTTTATATAATCTTGGGGTAAAAAGAATAGCCATGTGGGTTACACTATCTGGGTTCAAATCTTAGCTTTCCACATACAGGTTGTGTGATCCCTGTCAGCTCTTTTTGTCACTCTGGAGTTTACTCATATTAACTCTAATAATAAATATCCACATCCTCCAACCCCCAAGAGGCAGATGAAGCTTAAATATGTCAGTACACAAGAAGCAGTTACTGGCAAAAAAATTACTGGCAGTTAGGACAGTTACTGGCAAAAAAATTAAGTATTTAATCAACATTAGTTACTTTGGATGTAGTGGACATAGATCTAGGCTTTATGGTGTGAAGCTTAGACAGTGTGTTTGTGTTTATTTGTGTGTGTGTGAAGGGTCCTATTTAAGGAAAAGAACAAAACGTTGCTAAGGAATCTGGGGAAGCCAGGATAGTGAGGCACCTCAAAGCCTGAGGTCTGTAGTTCCCTAAGGTCATTCTCTGTTGCAGCAACATTTTTCTGCTAGTGTCTCCAAGTCCTCAAAGAAATATATGTCTGAGCACAGGGCTCCTTCTATTTCCAAGTCCCATCTGACTATTTTCTGACAGAGGGAAATCTCTGGGGATTAGGCCACACGTCTTGAAACGGTGTGATGCTTAGAGAGGGAAATTGCTGCAAGCACTGTCTCTGAATTTGGGCGTCTATGGTCTCTTCTCTGGGCCTCAGAGCAGACAGCACCTGTGATGGTCTCTCTCAAGCCCCAGGCTCTTCTACCTCAGCACTAGGCAGATTTAAAAAAATAACCCCTCAAGGGACAAGGATAGGTCGGGGACTGATAACTGGGGTTAAAATTTTTTTTTCAAGGGCTGGTTTCAGTTTTGTGATACTGCTCTCTTGGGCAAGAAAGGTGTGTCCTTTTAAACTGAATTCTCATCAACGAATGAGGCAAAAGAAAATTAAAAGAAAATCCAACATTTCCACTCTCATGTGTATGTGACGGCTTATAGTTATATGTGATAATTTTCACTTTTGGGTGTTTGCATTCCTTCCTTTTCATTTGACCCTTGTCACAGTTCTGTGACAACAGCTAGACTGGGATGAACAGGCCTGCATACTAGATGGGGCAGTTGGTGTCCACAGGAATTAGGGGTCATCCTTAGGTTGTACAGACTAAAGAGTGAAGAGGAATCCAAATCTCTAAATGCCTCATCATATGTACTTTTTATTAAAGCAGAGATTCTTGGGATGTCTGGGTATTTTTAACTCCATTTTCAGATTTAAAAAAACAAACAAACCAAGTCCTCCCAATATGAAATGGCTTATTCAAGATCACTTCAGTAATAATAATAACAATAATGAGGAGGAGGCGGAGGAGGAGGAGAAAGAAAAAGAACCAAAGAATGAGAAGGTGTATCCGTCAGCTTAGGCTATGCTGCGCTGTGCTAACTAACAAACAAGCCCTTAGGTACATGTAAGATCACTTCAGTTATCAGAAGAAGAATGAAGAGGAGGAAGAAAAGAAAGAGGAGGAGGAGGAGGAGAAGAAGAACAACAACAACAAAGAATGAGAAGGTGTTTCAGTCAGTTTAGGCTATAGTATGCTGTGCTAACTAATAAACAATCCCTTAGGTACATGTAACAATATTACTCATATTCACTATGTTCACCATGGGTCAGCTTCAACTCAACTTCACATCATGTTGATTTTGGGCCCAGGCTGAAGAAGGGGTCTTTGTCTGAGATAACCTCCGTCTTCCCTCTTGCCTAGAGAAAAGACTGGCCTTAAAGCTTGTGCTCAGAAGTGCCCACCATATTCACTCATATTTCATTGGCCAAAGAAACTCATGTGGATAAGCAGGGCATCAATGGGGCAGGCGGTTATACTTCTCTCATCTGATCTTTCTTCAGGAAATGTCTCACGAAGAGAGGAACAAATATTTTTAATAATGCAATTCTATCACAGTGGGAACTGAATACACGCAATGAAGTTCTGATAGGATCCCACAAAGAAGATTCTGCAAAAACAAAGGCAAGATGAATGACTGAGACACCGGATCAGGGAGCAATGGGACAGGTCTGACTGGAGGGAAGGGTTCGGGTAGAACTATTTGACTGTGAGTCAGTCATACACTCCTCAGATTGTGACTGGGGAACATATCTTATCTTCAACACAATTTATTACATCTGGAAAAGATCAGCAGCAAAGTGTCCCTAGACTGCATGTAATGCAGGGATTCCCCAAGCCCTGGGTCACAGACAGGTACCATGGCCTTTTAGGAACTGGGACACACAGCAGAAGGTAAGCTGGCAGATGAGCCAGTAAAGCTTAATCTGTGTTCACAGCTGCTCTTTGTCATGGGCATTGCCACCTGAGGTCCGTCTCTGTCAGATCAGCAGCAGCATTAGATTCTCATGGGAGCATGAACCCTATTGTGAACGGCACATGGTAAGGGATCTATGTTGCGTGCTTCTGATGAGAATCTAGTGCCTGATGATCTGAGGTGGAGCTGAGGCAGTGATGCTAGCACTGGGGAGTGGCTGCAAATACAGATGAACATTAGCAGTGAGGTTTGACGGCACATCACTTGATCCCCCCACTCCTGTCTGTGGAAAAATTGTCTTCCATGAAACCAATCTCTGAAGGTTGGAGACTAGTGATGCTGTAGGTCCCTTGTGTTAGACTCTTTCATAGCCCTCCAAACCAAACCCTTGGGTATCCCACAGATAATGCTATTCCATCATCATCTTCAAGAACTGTATTGCAAGCTCATGCTTTTGTATTTCAGTTTCACGAGTTTTGTCTCATCCTCATTCCACTGATAAGACAAATTAACATTCATTTAAAGCTACTTGCTTTTTTACTTTTTTATTTTATTATAAAGATGCAGGGTACAAGTAAGGATTAATTACACAAGAAGGCTCTATGCAGGTGAAGTTTGGGTCTCCAATTGGCCCTCACTTCCCCTGGTAAGGGACCAGGTACCCTTTGCACTGTTATGTGCCCCTCCTCCCTCCCTCCCTCCCTCCCCTGGCAGTGCCCAGGGACTGCCAATCCCTCCCTTGTGCTAATGTGGTAAATGTGCAGGTCCCACTTATGTGTGAGAACACGTGGTATGCTGTTCTAAATGTAAAATCTCAAACTACAGGAATCCTAGAAGGAAACACTCTTATGCACATCAGAATAGGAAACCAGTTCTTGACAGAATCCCCATAAAAGCTGAGATAGACAAGTGGGACGTCATCAAACTGAAAAACTTTTGTACTTGCTTTTATAAGTGGATTTGTGTCTGTATTAGTGTTTAGGAGTGCCATAGCAAAGTACCATAGACTGGAGGGCTTGAACAACAGACATTTCTTTTCTCATAGTTATGGAGGCTGGAAGTCTAATTTCAAAATGTCAGCAAGGTTGGTTCCTTCTGAGGTCCCTCTCTTGGCATGTAGATGGTTATCATCTCCCTGTGTCTTCACATGGTCTTCCCTCTGTGCCTACCTGTGCCCTACTCTCCCTTTTTTTGAAAAATAAGGACACTAGCCATATTGGATTAGGGCCCACCCATATGATCTTATTTTAATTTAACTCCCTCTTTAAAGACCCAAGTCCAAATAGCCACTTTTTGAGGTCCTGAAGGTTAGGACTTTATCATATGAATTTGAAGGAGTAAAATTCAGCCTATAACAGATGCAAAGGAAAATAATACCATAATTATATCACACCATAATACCAACATCACCATAAGTAGATGGTTCTAAGTGCTTTTATTTATTTGCCATAAATAAAAGCACTTAGAACAGTGCCCAGCACATAATAGGTGTTCACTTTTTGTAGAATAAATGATTGAATTACAGTAAAGCAAGCAGCATTGAGACAAAATTATTCTGTAATATTTTAAGAAGTGGCTTATTAAAACCTCTGAACTAGGAACTCCTAGCTAGATCAATCAGACAAAAGAAAGAAATTGGGGGTATACAAATAGGAAAAGAAGAAGTCAAGTCGTCCCCCTTTGCCATTGATATGATCCTATACCTAAAAAATTCAAGAGAAGCCGGGCTCGGTGGCTCAGCCTGTAATCCCAGCACTTTGGGAGGCCAAGGCGAGTAGATTGCCTGAGCTCATGGGTTCAAAACCCACCCAAGCAACTTGGCAAGATCTTGTCTCTACAATAAATCAAAAATTAGCCAGGCATGGTAGCACACGCCTGTAGTTCCGGCTACCTGGAAGGCTGAGGTGGAAGGATTGCCGGAGCCCAGCAGGTTGAGGCTGCGGTGGCCAGGAGCATACCACTGCACTCCAGTCTGGGTGACAGAGTGAAACTCCAACTCAATATAAAAAAAAAAAAAAAAGAAGCCGGGCTCAGTGGCTCAGCCTATAATCCCGCGCCTTTGGGAGGCTGAGGTGAGTGGATTGCCTGAGCCCGAGGGTTCGAGACCCGCCTGGGCAAGCGAGACCTCATCTCTACAATAAATCAAAAAATCATCCGGGCGTGGTAGTGCGCGCCTGTAGTTCCGGCTACTGGAAGGGCTGAGGTGGAAGGATCGCCGGAGCCCAGCAGGTCGAGGCTGCGGTGGCCGGGAGCGGCCACTGCACTCCAGTCTGGGCGATGGAGTGAGACGCCAACTCAAAAAAAAAAAAAAAAGAAAAGAAAAGAAAATCCAAGAGAATGTGTCGAAAACCTCCTTGCACTGGTAAAGGACTTTGGCAAATCTCACCATACAAAATAAACTTGCCAAAGACAGTCGCATTCCTATATACCAACAACAAATAGGCAGAGAATCAAATAGAAAGCACAATCTCATTCACAATAGCCACAAAACAAAGAAAGAAAAAGAAATACCTTGGTATCTTCCTAACCAGAGAGGTGAAAGATCTTTACAACAAAAACAATAAAACACTGCTCAAAGAAGTAAAAATGACACAAACAAATGGAAAAACATTTCATGCTCACGAATTGAAAGAATCAACATTGTAAAGATGTCTATCTTACCAAAGACAATCTACAGATTCAATGCTATACCCATTAAGTTACCAACAGAATTCTTCTCAAACCTGGAAACAATAACACAGAAATTCATATGGAAATATAAATGACCACAAATAGTCAAAATAAAAATCCTTAGCAAAAGAAACAAAGCAGGAGGTATCACACTTCCAGACTTTAAACTTTATCCTAAGACTATAATAATCAAAATAACCTGGTATTGATATAAGAACAGGCATATAGACCAATGGAACAAAATAGAGATTACAGAAACTAAACCTCAATTTCCCAACCAATTCATCTTCAACAAAGCCTCCAACAACATCGGAGAGAAGAGAACCTATTCAGTAAATGGTGCTAGGAAAACTGGCTGACCATGTGCAGAAGAATGAAACAGGACCCCCTACCTGTCACCATACACAAAAATCAACTTCAAATGTATCAAAGACCTAAACATAAAACTCAAAACTTTAAGAATCTCAGAAAATGCAGGAGACACCCTTATGGAAATCATAGTGGCAACAAATTCCTGATAAAAACCAGAAAAGTCCATGCCATAAGAGATAAGATAGACAAGCAGGACCTCATCAAACTGAAAAGCTTCTGCAAAACAAAAGAAACCATCTAGAAAGTGGGGAAAAAATATTTGTCAACTGCATATCTGACAAAGGCTTAACATCCAGGATCTACAAGGAACTTAAACATGCTGAAAGGAAAAAAATAAACAGCCCCACTAAAAAGCAGGCAAAAGACATGAATAGATGCTTCTCAAAAGAAGACATACGAGCAGCCAAGAGACACATGAAAAAATGCTCAACCCCCCTATTCATTAGAGAAAGGCAAATCAAAATTACATTGAAATATCACCTAACTCCAGGAAGAATGGCCAACATTAAAAAAAAAAAAAAAAAAAAAAACAGATGCTGGTGAGGATGCAGAAAAAAGGGAATGCTTTTACACTGTTGGTGGGAATGCAGACTAGTTCAATCTCTATGGAAAACAGCATGGCGATTCCTGAAAGAACTATAAATTGACGTTCCATATAACCCAGCAATCTGCACACTAGGAATATACCCAGAAGGGTATATTAAATCATTCTACAAAAAAGATACCTGCACACACATGTTTCTTGCAGTACTATCTACAATAGCAAAACCATGGAACCAACCATGCTGCCCATCAAAACTGGACTGGATAAAAAAAAGTAAATATACACAATGGAATATTACACAGCCATAAAGAAGAAAAAAATTAAGGACTTCACAGGAACTTGGATGGATTTAGAGTCTATAATACTCAGTGATCTATTGCAGAAACAAAGAACTGAGTATCACATGTTCTCACTCATAAGCGGACCTTGATCATTTACCATAATACTATAAGAAAGAGATTGGCAGTAGCCGGAAACTGCCAGGGGAGGGAGGGGCAGCACGTAACATTAACAAGGGTACTGATCTCAAACCAAGCAAAGCGGGGACCAAAGGGAGGCCCAAACTTTACCCGAACAATGACCACTTGTATACCTAATCCTGAAGTGTGCCCCACATCTTTAAAATGAAATAAATTTTTAAAAAAGAAAAAAAAAATCCTCTGAACTGGAGGCTACTCTCTTTTTTAAAGCAGGGAGGTGGCAAGTGACAGAGGGGTGTTAAAGGTGTCTTAGCACTCACTGAGACATTCTGCTCAATTAGAAAAAATGAAAAAAGGTGATAAAAAGAATACCTTTGTCTTTATGTTTCTACACTATTTTATTGTCTTCTAAAATCTTCTCACATTCCACTGGTGGCTTATGTTCCACACTTGGGGAAACATTGGCCTGCTCACGGGACAAAGTCACATTCTTACTCAGGCTCACAAAGTCTCCTGACCTCTCTCTGACTTCCTTCTCCAGTCTTATACTCTGCCTACTCTTCCATCACTTTGGGGCTCATCTGAAGCAACTTGAGCATGACATGTGGTCTCCTATCTCTTTGTGCCTTCATACATCCCCTACCTCTGCTAAGAACATCTGCCCATATCCCACTAGTTAATGAAATCCTCCTCATCCTTCTGGACCCATCCAAGAATGCCCCTAAAGACTGGGTAGGTGAAAAAAGTAGACTAAAAGCTAGCACCTGCAGTATAATTCCATCTTAATGGGCAAAAATACAAATCTAGTTCTGGAAGACATACGTATGAACATATTCAAGCTTGATGGTATAATAGTAATTTACTTTACTTTTGCTTATCTGTGGTTCCTGATTTTTTGACAGTCAACATGTATTCTTCTGTAATGCTGATAAATAGTTACTTTTGATATTTCAAAGGGCAAGTGTGTACATGTTTTCTTTTGGAAACTCTTCTTGAATATATCCTGCTCCACAAAACCCATGCACGCACACACGCACACATGCTCCAGGCAGGCAAAGGCAGTAACAGTCCTTTCTGCTAACTTTGCATTTTGCACATAACTTTATCATTTCATTAATCATGCTGTTCTGAAATTATCTATTAATTGATCTCCTCCCCACCCCAGTCCGCAAGGCAGTGTCATTTAGATGTTAAAAGTGTAGATCCCAGAGATGCAATGCCTGGGGTTGCACCCTGGATTCACCACTTTCTCCATTGATTCACTGACTGTTACACATTCCCTTATGCCAGCACTGTACTTGGCAGCTCAGATCGGACCAGGGAGCTGCCATTCCAATGACAGGATGGACTATCAATATAGTCACAAGCAAGCATAATAAACTAGCAAACTCAATAGTATGCTAGAAGATGGATGTGCTGTGCAAAACTGAAAATCTACAGTGCAGAAAAAGTGATTGAGAGTGTGGAAGGAGCTGAGAGAGGAAACAGGTGGAAACATAATTGGAGTGGTCAGTCCCTTATAGAGAAGGGAAATGTTGAGTAAGAACTTGCAAGAAGTGAGGGTATTATCTATGCAGATAACTGCTGGAGCAACTTCCTGAGCAGGAATAGCCAGCACAGAAGCATCAAAGCAGGAATGTCCTCGTCTCATGGACTAAACAGTGCTTCCCTCAAATCCATATGTTGAAGCCCTACCCCCTAATTTGACTGTATTTGGAGAGAGGACCTCTATGGAGGTGATATATGAGATCAAAAGGGTGGGGCTCCAGTCCAACAGGATGGGCATTTTCATAACAAAAGTTAGAAACTCCAGGAGTGCTCAGGCACCAAGGAAAGGTCACATGAGGACACAGCAAGAGAGTGGCCATCTGCAAGCCAGGAAAAGAGCCCTTATCAGAAAACAACCCGAATGGCACCTTGATCTCAGACTTCTAGCTTCCAGAAATGGAGGAAGTAAATTTCTGCTTTTTAGAAGACCTAGTGTGGTATTTTGCTATGGCTGCCTGAGCTAATGAATACATCTGGTACTTTGAAGAAATGAGGAGGACACCAGCATAACCTAAGGCAGATTGATTTATGGGGTATGTCATGAATGGAGAGGTACCTCTCCATGCGTCTAGTCAAGAGGGAAGGGGATCATGTAGGGTCTTGTGGCCATTATATGGACTTCTGAGGGAACTGGGAAACCATGGAAGGGTTTTGAGCTAAAGTGATACACTCTGAGCTATGCTTCTTTTTTATATAAAATATTGTATATTTATTCTTATATGTTTAAACTTCATCACCCTTATTCTTTAATTTTATTTTAAAGATGTGGGGTACAATTCAGGATTAGGTATACAAGTGGTCATTATACAGGCAAAGTTTGGGACTTCCTTTGGTCCCCACTACATCTGGTTTGAGATCGGATACCCTTATTGATATTATGTGACCCCCTCCCTCCCCTGGCAGTTTTCAGCTACTGCCAATCCCTTTCTTATAGTATTAGGGTACATTTTCAGGGTCCATTTATGAGTGAGAACACATGGTACTTAGTTCTTTGTTTCTGTGATAAATCACTGAGTATGATAGACTCTAAATCCACCCATGAACTGTGCTTCTAAAGCATTCCTTTGGTTAGTCTGCTGAGAATAAATTTCAGAAGAAAGTAATAGATGCTGTAAGGCCAGTGGGAGGCTGATGAAATGACCTGAGGAGCAGGGGGATGATGGCGGCTTGGACCAGGCTGGGGAGAGCCATTGCCAGAATCTATGTAGAGTGTGAAGATCAAGAGAACACAATTTCCTAATGGATTGAGTGTAGGAGTGTGAGAGAAAGAGAAGAGTCATGGATGACTCCAAAGTTTATGAGAACAGTTAGAAAGAGACTCAAGGATCATTAGGCAACATCTGAAGGTATTTGGGGTTGTCACAGACTCAGAGGCGCTATTGGCATCTACTGAGTAGAGAACAGGGATACCGTTGAGCATACTTCAACACACAAGTCTGCCCCGCATAACAAAAAATGATGCCACCCAAATGTCAATAGTACTAAAGTTGAGAAATCTGCATGCAGAAGTGAAACGGGTTGGGCTGGGAGGAGACATGTTACAGGAAAGGTCAGTAGTACCATTTTGGACATATTGGTTTACTGACTGGCTCTCTGTGTCCTGGTTGTGTTATACTGGCAAATTGTTTTATCTCTCTGGACTTCAGCTTTTTTCAATCTGTAAAATGGAGCTTAAAAAGTCTACCTACCTCATAGGAGTGTCACGGAGTAAAAACATAAGGCACTTAGACTAATGCCGAACACAGAGTAAGCACTCAGTGAATTTTAGCCGTGGTCACGGCAGGAGAGAGTATGACTTATTCATTTGTGTTTCTCCAGCACTGAGAGTCATGCCTGGAATGTAGTAGGCACTCAGTAAATGCTCATCGATTGATGCACCTAACTGATTGCAGAGTTTCTGTCCAACTAGACCGTAGGATTTCTCCAGGCCCCACCCAAGCTGGAAGTTAAAGCTAAACCCTGGGAGTCAGGTTTGTCAGTTGGTTTTCCTGGAACCTGGGTAAGAAAGGCAAAGAGAAGCTTCTGTTGAGACCTAGGAGCAGGAAAGTATGAGAACAAGGGGCAGGATGCAATCAAACCCCAATTATCCATTCAGAGTAGTTTTCCCGAGAGCCTCTCATTGGCTCTGCCTGAAGCCTGGGCTTTCTTCTCTCTTTCTTTCTCTCTCTCTTTTTTAAAGGAATTTCATTTGTTTACTGTTTTGCAGCTTATAATTCAAACGGCTTTGCATGTCAATTTTTTGTTAACGTGTTAGTGAATAGACAAGAGTGTCATTAGAGTCAATCAAAAAAGAGATCACACATTCTTTTAGTCATGATCATGATGTATGCAATGCTAAGCTATTCTTTGTAACTGAAACGCATCAATTTGCTTCTTTCCAGTGGCCAGAAAGAGTCTCTCTTTGAACAATCCCTCTGCTTGGCCATTTTCTGGAGTCTGCTATAAGTGGTTTCACAGCCCTCTTTTCCCTTCACCTTGCAAATCATGAGGACCCTTTCTTATACACTAAGCTTCAACTTACCAATGCCCACCCCTATGCCAGCAACATCCAGAAGTTCTAGCCATGAGCCGAGCCTGCAAAACATTTTAAAACCTGCATCTGTTGGGATGACTTCAGTGACAAGCAACAGACCTAATCAACTCAGACAGACGCCCAATGTTAAAATGTTGGTACAAGTACGTGTATCTATAGAGAAATAAAATCTAGCATAACAGGTCACACAGAGGTAGGGCAACCCCAGCATTTGCTCAGTCCATGGCCTAAACAAATCACCAAAAGCCCTGATGTCACTCATTGTTGTATTCTTGACTCGTAGCACAATGCTGGCCACATAAGTATGCAAAGAATGTTTGTTAAAAAATGAGAATAGTAGATTGGATCCCAGCTTAGCAGCTTCTTCGACTTGCAAGATGGCTATCACAGTCCAGTGTCCCATCCAGACACAATAAAGTTTGAGTAAGGTAGAGACTATTTTTTTCCTATGATTTTGGAATTTTCTCATATTTTCATTTTGAAGTATTTCATATAAACAAGTATACTCACACATACGTATACTTATATATGACTTTATTGAATTACATATCATTTATATTTAATGTTTATACCATACTGAATTCAGAGAAGGTAAAATTAATGTTTGTATAGCTCACGAATCAGTGTAAGAAACATGACTGAATTAAGCTATGAAATCTTCCAGTGTTCCCGTCTCCTATGTATCCCTCTCCCTTCCTCCTCTCTCCAGGGAGCTTATACTATAGCTCTGAACTCCCTAGATTGGATCCCAGCTTAGCGTTTCTTCGACTAACCTCCGCTTAGGTTTCATTGGCCAGAGCAGGGTCACATGCCTGCCTACTAGCCAATCACAGGCCAGGAGATGGGTTGGCTGTGATTGCCTTGAGCTAATTAGGATTGTTAGTTTCTTGATCTTGAGAGAAATATTATAAAGGTTGTCATAAAGATTAAATCAGAACACATAGCTTACCCTTACATGGTGTTGATGTACTCAATCAACAACAGGCTTTTTTTCCAATCTGGTGTCAGCAGTGGCCTACTGGAATGGCCCTCTTCTGAGCTTTCTACATGTTAGCTTCAAAATCCCCCATCTACTCATATATCTACTCCTCCATGAATGAACATTTCAGCTGATTCCATGTCTTGGTTATTATGAGTAGTGCTACAATAAACATGGTAGTGCAGGTATCTCTTCAAGATACCGATTTCATTTCCTCTAGGTATTACCAGAAATGAGATTGCTGGGTTGTGTGGTAGCTCTATTCTTGTTTTTGTTTTCTTTTGCTTTGTTTTGAGGAACCTCCATACTGTTGTCCATAATGGCTGTACCAACTTACATTCCCACCAACAGTGTACAAGAGTTCTCTTTTTTTTCACACCCTTGCAAACACTTGTTATCTCTTTTGTATAATACCCTTTCTGACAGGTGTGAGATGATATCTCAGTGTGGTTTGGATTTGCATTTCCCTGATGATTAGTGAAGTTGAGCATGTTTTTGTAAACCGTTGGCCATTTGCATGTCTTCTTTTGGGAATGACTTTTCATATTCCTTCCCCCCTCCCCTTTTTTTGGAGTTAGAGTCTTACTTTATCGCCCAGGCTGGAGTGCAGTGGCATGCTCATGGTCATCCCAGCGTCAACCTGCTGGGCTCAGGCAATCCTTCCACCTCAGCCTTTCAAGTAGCTGGAACTACTAGGCGCACGCTACCACACCCAGGGAAGTTTTTGATTTATTGTAGAGATGAGGTCTCGTCAAATTGCCCAAGCTGTTCTTGAACCCGTGGACTCAGGCAATCCCCTCGGCCTCCCAAAGTGCTGGGATTACAGGCTTGAGCCACTGCACCTGGCTCCCTCACCCATTTTTAAGGGTTATTTGTTTTCTTGAGTTTAAAGAGCTTCCTATGTATTTTAAGTACGCAGCTTTTATGAGATACATGGTTTGAAAATCTTTTCTCCCATTCCATTGGTTTTCCTTTCACTCTGTTGTTTCCTTTGCTGTGCAGAAGCCTTTAGTTTGATACAATTCCATTTGTCTATTTTTGCTTCTGTTGCCTGCACATTTGGGGTCATGTATGCACAATAAAATACCATTAAGGATTAAAAAGAAGGAAATTGTGTCATTTGTGATAACATAGGCAAACTTAGAGGACATTATGCTAAGTGAAATAAGCCAGGCACAGAAAGACAAATTCTGCATGATCTCACTTATATGTGGAATCTAAAAAAATCCAACTCATAGAAGCTGCCAAGGCCTGTGAGGCGGGGCAGAAGGGGAGGAAATGGGGCATGTTTATCAAAGGACACAAAAGTCCAGTTAGATAGGAGAAATAAGTTCAGGAGATCTATTGTATACGTGATGTCTATAGTTAATAACAATGTAGTGTACACCTGAAAATTGTTAAGAGAATAGATTTTACATACTTTCATCACAAAAAAAGTTCTCACCCCTCACACACAAACATGTGAGTTGATGGATATGCGAACGAAGTTGATTTAGTCATCCCACAATGCATACATATAGCAAAACATCATGCTATTTGGCATAAATATATACTATTTTTATTTGTTCATTTTAAAAAATTACTTAATTAAAAAAAAATCAATCCTCTAACTATTTAAGACACCAAAGCTGGGTGTTACTTGGAGCTGAATATATTCCTAACTGATCCAAATGCATTTTCCACCCATAGAGCATACAAAGAAACATAGCTATAAGTCAGTCAAAAGACTCTGGAAACTTGCAGCTGAAAGTAGAAGCCATGGACTCACAGGATCTGTAGCTCCCAGTTTGTTAGAAATGTAGAGTCTCATGTCCCACCTCAGATCTCCTAACAAAATTTGCATTTTAACAAGTTATCCAAATATGTATTCCATGATCATAAAATTTGAGAAGTACTTCTTCAGAAAATTCTCATGGAACAGTTAGACTGTCTCATCTTTTGATTTGAAGACTTCTCTGTGAAGATGCCCTAAGGATACAAAACTGGAACCTATTGGCGCAAGCAGATTTTTTTATGCTGTGCTGACCCTCATCCCACATCTCATAAGGTACCAGAATTTGCTCTTAGCAGCTATGCAAAGTGATTGCAAGATTACCCAACACCCAGAAATGAAGCCTAAACATCCATGCCTTGATAAACTCACTCAGGCCCTTAAAAGTTCAAGCTTTGTGTTCGGTCCTGACCTCTGAAATATTTATACACAGTGATGCACCTTCCAGATAATATCTCCTGGAATCTGCTTAGCAGCCAGGCTGCAATGGGGAGTGAGTTAATAAATGCTCTTGTTGTCTATAATTCAGTAAGAAGGCTTTTGCTGAGCCCTGAGACACAGCTAAGAATAGCTAGTTTCCTTCTCGTCTTTGACAGCTCTAAGCTCAAAAATAAGTTTCCCGCTCCTCTCCTGTCTTCTCTAGACTACTCTGCAGAAGCTCTCAGAGTTGGTGCCACCATGGCCCATGCCCAAGAAATACCCTCGTTTGTTGAAATGGATTCAGCTCTTGGCCGATTTCTTCCTTGTACCACTCCTTGCCAGACTAGTTCAATCTTGGGTCAACCCTGTTTGGGTTTCTTGATTAACTCCAAGTCTCTCGGGGAAAGGAAGAGGAAAAGAAGCTTTGTTAGAGCAACAGAGCCCATGAGACAAGCCAGCCTGGGCTTGTCTTCTCTCTCCAAGCAGACCCTCTGGATGAACTGCCTTCTTTGCTTTGAGAGTGTGACTCTCCCTGCTGAGTTCTAGAACTGGGTATACCCACCTGCCCCCAGACTAAGAGAAAGTCTGAAGAGCAGGAACTTTAGAATGCAGCATACCCAAATCAAATCCCTGCTTGGCAACTCACCAGCTATGGGACAAGGACTTGCCTTTCCTGAGCCTCAGTGTTCCTGTTTATTACGTGATGATAATGATGTCTTAGCTCATGCTAAGAACTCTGTGCACATAGCCAGAATTTATGTCCTGCGAGGGCAGGGTTTTTGCCTGTGTTTCCTACCATCGTGTCTCTGTGCCTAGATTAATGTTCAACCTACTGAAGTTAGTAAATATTTTATTGGATAACCAATCCTCACAAAAAGCTTATAAAGCAGGTACTATTACTCTTCCCATTTTTCAGGTGATGAAACTGAGGTTCAAATGGTGAAGTCAATTGTCTGATGTTATACAACCATTATGGAACAGGGTCAATATTAGGACACAAGCCTGCCTGGCTCCAAAGCATATGCCAGCCATCCTATGGCATTGTCGATATTAGACATTGGAGCTGATATGCATAACACACTTCACACACTACAGGTGGTCAATATATATACTGGATTCCTCTTCCTCTTGTCCTCTTATACCATATTACCTTGCCAATTCTGCTTTCTATTCCCCCATATTTCCCCAAACCCTACTTCAATTTGGAGAGTAGCATCATGAATTTTAAAAACAAACAAACTTGCTTGGCTTGGCCTCTTGAGGTTCCACTGGCTGATAGAATGCAGACCTTCAAACCCAAGGGGGGTTGAAGGACGACGTATTTATCTCCAGTGACACCCCAGTGACAAGGGCATCTCTGCTTGAGAACCCAGCCTTCTAACCTGTACGTTTTCTTATAGGTGAGTTGTGACAGTATGCTCAAAGCGTGATCTGCATGCTAGCAGTTTATTAAAATTCAGATTCTTGGGCACTTCCCCTGACCTACTGAATCTAGATCTCTGGGAACAGGGCCCTGGAGCGGGCATTTTTAATAACCTTCCTGAGTGGTTCATAGGCACACTAAAGTCTAGAAACCCTTGACATAGAACCTCGGCAAATGGGAAGAAGAAAAGCAAGATCTTCCCCAACCTGAGCACTTAAAACTTTGCCCTCCAAGCTGAGTTCAGGAAACTGAGCCACTGAGGAGGGTGACTTTCTGCAACACTCATCCACGGTGCCCCTTCGGGGCCTCTCCTACATTTGCCACCACAGGCAGACGTCGTGTTTTTGCTTGGCTTTCTCCACCCTGCGTTTCTGGGGTCCTACCTCATGTTCAACTCTGTCCTGATTTGCCCTGGGCACAGTTTTGCCTTAGAGAACACAGGGCTGCCTCTGCTTTTCCATGAGTAAATGACACTTACACTGAGCAGGAGAACAGAAAGGGAGTTAAAGTAATAGTCACTAAGAGGAAAAAATAATATCAATAAAGAAAGGAAGGAAAGCAGGAAAAGAAGGAGGGAGAGAGAGAAAGAGAGGGAAGAAGGCAAGGAGGGAGGGCCAAAATGGTAATCATTCATAGCTTTGAACATGCCACGAGCTTCCTAAGGAAGGAAACACAACACACACACACACACACACACACACACACACACAGAGACACACACACACACACACACACCCCACACGTGTGTGTTGCTATTTCACTCTAACTCTTTCACGGAGTTTTTCAAGTCAATAAATACCGACTTCCTCTTCCTCTTGACCTCTCACACCATCTCCTCTTGCCAACCTGCTTTCTGTTTTCCTGTCTCTCCCCAAACCCTACTTCAAGTGGGAGACCGGCATCATGCATTTTATAAACAAACGAAAAACAAGCCAGAATTATATCAGTTTTCCTTTTGTGGCTCTAGGCATGTCCCTGAACCTCTCTGTGCCTCTGGAGCTATAAAATTGGGATAATGATCCCACTTTATCTGCATCAAAGTGTTGTGAGATAATTTAGGGGTGGATGCTTTCTTTGAAAAGACTGGAGGGTTGTACAAATATCATGGGTTATTATTATGATCATTACCAGTTTCTGGGGCCCCTGAGATGCCCAGAACAAATGTCCCCAAACCCCTTTAAAACCAAGGTGAGCTGATGCAGCCTGAGGTTTGGCAATGTGACCCAGTAGACAGCAAAACCAATTGAAGATGTCAGACAAGACTCCTGGTACCTACCCTCGGTCCCTGTGAAGTTTTGCCTGTAAGTCAACACATTTTTGTAGAGGAAACAAAGGGAAGTAGTTCCTTGGAATTTAAGACCTTTGCTCCGGGAAACTCTGAGTACTACTTCTCCCAGAAAGGCTTTTTGCTGCTTCTAGGCACTAATAGGATCAAATGATCTCATGCTGATTAGCCCAGGATATGAGGTTGTAAACTCCCACTGGATCCAGTAAAACATTGAGTCACAAATCTCTACTTTCGTCAAGGCAGAGACAATGCTTGCTGTTCTAAATGCCGTATCTCCAGAGCTTTGCCCAGGGAAAGTTCTTTCATCCTGAGCTGACACATAGTAGGCACTCAATGAATGTTTGCTGAATAAATGCGTACATGATTAAACCAATGAATAAACAAAATAATGAATAAATGTCTCCATGGGTCGTCAGATAAGCAATATGTGCTCTTTACGTACCCACTCCACACCTACTACTGATGTCAACACATGCCCATCTTATTCCCTGTGAGGCCAGTTGGAGCTTCAATTCTGTGGCAGCCAATTGATTATGCATCAACTATCCACTGAGGGCCTCAGAGATGCCAGGCTCTTTTCTAGGTACTATGGAACACGGCATTGGCTAGAAAGCCAGATCTCCAACCTCTAGCTGCTTGTAGTCTATGAATATGAAACTGATTTGCCGCCCAGAGTTGACAGAGCAGGGCTCTTGTCAGAAATTCCTTCTCTCTAGGGGACAAATGTTATTTTTCTTATACAGTGGGCGCATCATTCTCTGCTCACACCCTGTGGCTGATCAACTGTCATGCCCTGTATTTTTGTGTCCTAATATATTTTGAATCCGATCTCCTTCACTAATCACCACTCTCTAGTCCAGAACACCATCGATTCTCCCTGGACAACTGCAGCAGTCCCTACTCTGTCCGTCCTACAACTTATTATCCACGCGATGGCCTGAGCTCAGCACCTGACACACAGGGCATTTGATAAATGCTGCATAATGTTTTTGTTTTTACAGCAGAGAATCAATACAAGGTAGCCCAATGCTATCATTTCTGCAATTATGACTGAGACAAAGCATATGAGAAAGCCAAACACACAGACTCTAGTCTCAGATTTCCAACACCCAAATATGTCTTTGCCATCTACTTATTGTGTGTATGTAACCTCAGCCTCTCTTTGCCTCAGTTTCTTTATCCACAAAATGCAACGTTCTTACTGTACAGCCTGCTTGCCAAGTTCATGCACATTGATAGATGGAGAGTCTACACCAGTTTGAGGCACTATATAGCAAACACTACTTATCCATTATTGATTTTTTTTTTTGGCCTGGCAAAGTGTGTGAGGGCAATTAAATAAGATACTTAGCGCTTTTGTTTCTGAGTAAATATAATTATTTTCTCTGGTCAGGCCATTTTGCACTTTTTAACGACTCACATACAGAGCATTCTGGGTACTTCTAGGCACAGTGGGCAAATTCCACGAAGACAGGGCCCCCAAAATGCGTTTTCACCAACCAGCACACATCCCTGGAGCTTTTTTCCTTTTAGTCACAGGAAGGATGAAATGACAATGTTGCTTCACACTGGCCTACTCCAAGCTCGCCAAATATTTAAGCTCCCTCTCTTCATTTGCAAGCATCCTTATCCCTGACAATTCTCTGCCTGCACCCGCTAGCCCAGAAATTCTAGTTAACCTCCCCCAACTCCCCGGCTCCCCAGTCCCTCTTTTTTCCTCTTTCACTATTCCCAAGTCTTCTGTCAGTCTCTGTTAGACTTTCATTGGAGAAAAAAAAGTTACTTCCTAAAATGTTCAAAAGTCTTTCCTCAGTTTGTTATTGAAGCAATTATCTAGCATAACACACCAAATTCACAAAAGGTATTCTAATGGGAAACAAATGCTCCAGCCAAGCCAGCGACTGGGCTCAGAATCTTTATTAAAAAATGAGGGGAAGGTGATTAGTGGGGAAAGGCAGGGGAGGAAAGATTTTCCACCTGGCCTTGGATAGTACATCAAAAGGCCGTCAAAGGATGCTATTTATAATCATTATTGCTCTGTCTTTGGAGGACTGTTGGTCTGCTTTCCTTACTCACTTCCCCAGCCCTCTACCTCCGCATGAAGCCAGTTCACATGGCTGCTCTCTTTTAGAGTTGGGCCACAAGGGACCATGTCCTGGAGAGAGCTTGCAAGGTTTGAGGTCCATGTGCCAACCACACAGGATCCCCTGTGTCTTTATGCTGTCTCTAATGTTTACAGTCTTACTTCAACTTCCTAATAGGCAACTGCCAACAACATAACCCAACATCTAGACAGATGTGGAACTTCCAAGATGCCCAGTGAAAACTCTGGTTTTCTGGGGATGTGGGCCAGAATAGAGTGAATATCACAGGACACAAAACAAGGGGAGAAGACATGCATTCCACAAACATTTATCAGGCACCTAGGATGTGCCCATCATGATGCTCTGCGCTGGGGAAATATGGGTTAAAATAAAAGAGCTGCAGAACTTTCCTCAAGTGTTGACATTAGTGTGAAAGACAGGTTTCATTCTGGGCCAATTGCCATTGATTGGCCAGTGCTACCTGGAACCATGACTTGAGATGATTCCAGGGTCAGAAGAAAACAACTCTGTGATTGATTAGTGATACCTGCCACAGGCACGATGTAAAGGAATGGCAGCACACTGCATATTTGACAAAGCTTGTCTAGTGCTGTTCTTTTCTTTTCTTGAATGTGCATGCTAATTAACTAGGGTCTTGTTAAATTACAGATTCTGATACAGCAAGTCAAGGATGGGGCTTGAGATTCTGCACTCCTAACAAAATCCCAGGTGGTGCTGATGATACTGGCCCATGCCCACACTTTGAGTAACAAGTGTCTAGTGGGACCTATCTATAAAATCATCCTATTCTTAGATCCATCATTCACATGGTCAGATAACTTTGTCTAAATCACTGCACTGGACAACATGAGATTCCAGGGTGTATTCTGAAAAGGCGATTCAGCATCTGGACTCTGAGTTTCCCAGAACTGAGGGCAGTGGTTCAGACAGCAAGGACCTTGAACAGGTGGCTTCCATTGGCTGGCTGGGAGCAACTGAAGGCTCCCAGAGGGCTGCAGCCTCAGCTCAGAGCTCCATCCAGAAGTTCAGATGTTTTTCCAAATCAACTCCAAGGCTTCCATGTGTCCCCGGGGGCCTCCTAGGCACTCTGTCTAAAGCTTCAGAAGATTACATTCCTGCTGAGCCTTTGGGCAGCGCCACCTCCTCCTCGGCTGAACAGATGATCACTTCAAAGTTCCGCTTTCTTGTGGTCTTTTAGTACCAGAAACCATCAACCCAGAGGCATATGAAAGTGAAAAAGAAAAGAGAAAACATCATTTACCAGCTATTTTGCTTCTACCCAAACAAATTTTGTCAAAGTTTTTGTTAGTTTGTCTACTTTTTATTAGACAGACTTTGAGTTTGGGTGAAGACTCAATGAATTGTTTTTATCCCTTCCTTTATCTCCCCAGTTACAGCTTCTTATTCCAGAAGAAACAAAAGGCACCCATCAAATACATGGTGTGACACTTTAAATATGTCAACTGTTCAAAGGAAACTTTCTGGTCATGCAGTGAGAGGCATGACACTGTGTCCATGAGATCTATTCTTGGTGACCAGACATTCCTCTCCCGAGCAAGGTTATATAGAAGATCTCCAGAACAGAAGACTTGGAAATAAAACTTTTGGGTTTGAGATCCTGGCTTCACCATGAAAGTGCTACATTTCATACTCTCTTCTGCTTGTGTGCCACATTCTAGCTATATGGTCCATGTTTCTGTTCCTCTAAGCTCATTCCTACCCCAGGGCCTTGTCATCGGCATTCCTTCCACTCAGAAGGAGAACCTTTATATGGCAGTCTCTCATCATGTGGATTGCATTTTATCTACTGCCTCTGCTGAGAGGCCTTAACTAATTATATTGGCTAAAGGAACCCTTATCACTTCTGGCCATTCTTAAGTACTTTACCCTAATTAATTTGTTTCATAGCTCTGATTGCTATCTGAGCTTGAATGGTAGTTTTTAACTTCTTTGTTTGTATGTTAATTACCTGCATTATCCTCTAGAATATAAACATCATGAGGGTAGGAATTTGTCTTCTGTTTACTAGTGTATTTCCATACCTCTTAAAGCATTTCTGACACACAGAACGTATGTTTTTTTATTGCGATAGAGATTGGTTCAGGGATGTCATGTGATTTAGGCAGGGCCAATCAGGGATGATCAGGTGATTTAGGCAGGGCCAATTGGAATGCTTTTAGGGTTTCTTTTTTCCTGAGTTAGTGGAAGGGGAAGTCACTTTCCACCAATTGTGCAAGAAGAATGTGAATGCTGAGCTACCAGAAATGATTTTACTAATCCTATTCTAGAGATGGCTTGAACCATGACCACAAAATATGGGCCATACCTGAAACCAGAAAAATGTATCTTTAGCCTTTTACATTCCAGGGACAGTGCATCAGCCAATTCTTCCTTCTCCTGAAACCATCACCACACATAAAACTTCAACTGAGCTGGGTATCTGTTATTCACAACTCACCCAGTCTGAGTAATCCATGCAGGATTGTGGCTACATCTATGTTAATTCCTGCCTCTATCCCTTTACCACTTCCTAGCTAGGGGACCCTGTGTAGGTTAAATGCTGATCCCTCAAAAATATGTTCACCCAGAATCTGTAAACATAACATTTGAAAATAAAGATTGTTTGCAGATTTTAAGGATCTTGAAATGAGATCATTCTAGATTACCTAGGTAGGTCCTACATCCAATGATAAGTGGTTTTATAGGAAAAGGAAGAGAAATTTGAGAGACATAGGGGAGAAAGTCACGTGAAGACAGTGGCAAAAATGGGAGTGCTGCAGCCACCAGCCAAAGGTGTCTGGAGCCCTAGAAGTTGGAAGAGGCAGGGAACAGAATCTTTGGAGAATATGCACCCTTTCTGACAGCTTGACTTTGGCCCAGTGATACTGATTTCAGACTTCTTGACTCCAGAACTGTGAGAAAACATATTTCTGTTGTTTTAAGCCACTTGGTTTATGATAAATTGCCACAGCAGGAAACACAAACAGACACCGCTAAACTCTTCTCTCTCTGTTTCCTTTTCAGGAAAAGCAGAATAATAATTTCTGTCCTGTTTCCCTCAAACAAAGGAATCAAATGAAATCAAATGACTTGAATCTAAATTTCAGCTCTGTAACTCACCAACTGTGTCCCCGCCAGCAGCTCTTGTTTTCTGAGTCTTATTAAAAATTTTGTGAAATAGGTATATTTGTGACCCTCTCCCCATATAATTTGTTGAAAAGATTAAATGCAGTAATGCTCATACAATTCTTTGTGCGGCACTTGGCACATGGTAGATGCTCAATGAATGACCAACTTATTTTATGGCCAAAGGAAGCCTCGAACTATTATTTCAGGACACTTCATGAAATGCCAGTGAACAGCAATTGACATCTTTAGGTCCATGATTTTTTTTTTTTTGAGTTGGAGTCTCACTCCATCGCCCAGGTTGGAGCGCAGTGGCACGCTCATGGCCACCCCAGGGTCGACCTGCTGGGCTCAGGCAATCCTTCCACCTTAACCTTCCAAGTAACCAGAAGTACAGGTGCACGCTACCACGCCAGGTTAATTTTTTGATTTATTGTAGAGATGAAGTCTTGCCAAGTTGCCCAGGTTGTTCCCGAACCCGTGGGCTCAGGCAATCCCCCCACCTCGGCTTTCCAAAGTGCTGGAATTATAGGCTTGAGCTACCACGCCCGACCTAGTTCAATGATTTTTTGAATGTCCTAATTAGTTGCCAAGGTGGTTGAATGAGAATTATTCGAAGAGATGGTTAAATACAGAAATTACTAGATTCCCCTAGACATTCCTTCATAGAGCATGCGAGAAGAACTGCAGGGACCTGGATGTTAAACAAACAGAGCCATATGCGGAAGCTATCCTTTTACGTTAGGATTACTACTTAGAAAACAAATGCTGAAAATACACCAGACACAACCTACCCCAGTGCATACTGACCGAGAGACTGCGCCCTGCCGACCTCTCTCACTCCCAGCATCCTGCAGCCACATGCCATGCAGGATCAGTGGAGACAGCCTCTCCCCAAGGTGAGTCCCACAGGGGCCATTTTCAGGGAGTCCACGAGTTCTCTGCAACTCCCACAAACCCTGTGATGCAGAGTCCCCCATCGGGTGAGGCAGAGGGAACATAAGCGAGGACCAAACAGCAGCACAGAGAGCTATGAAGTCCATAAATCTTGGGCATGTTGTCTGGTTCCTTAATTTCAGTCATGCTGAAGGTGGATTCTTAGGTGGGCCCAACTGGCCTTCCAAAGGCCATTTGCTGGTGAGAGAAGCTCATGTCGGAAGGTTTCCTATTTGTTATTTCTCACCATAACATTTTTTTTTAAGTGCGACTGGCAACAACATGAGAACTTAAAAGAAAGTCTCTAACATTCTTGTCTATAGCCTTAGGAAGCACAGGTCTTGGGTGATGCGGAGAATGGTCATGAAAACCCCAAGTATTTTCCAAAGTGATTTTCTTTTTTCTTTTTCTTTTTTGAGACAGGGTCTCACTCTATCACCAAGGTTAGAGTGCAATGGCACAATCACAACTCGTTGCAGTCTTGACCTCCTGGGTTCAAGCAATCCTCCTGCCTCAGCCTCCCAAGTAGTTGGGACTCCAGGCACATGTCACCATGTCTGGCTAATTTTTGTATTTCTTTTTTGTAAAGACAAGGTTTCACTATGTTGCCCAGGCTGGTTTTGAACTCCTGGGCTCAAGCAATCCTCTTTCTTTGGTCTCCCAAAGTACTGGGATAACAGGCACAAACCACCATGCTGGGCAGCAAATTGTTTTGAAGAGAAGTTGTTCCCTGAATTCAGATCCTGCCTCTGTGTTGTAGGCATTTATTTGCTTTCTGACTTTTGCATAGCTTAACTAAGATGTTTCTGATACCCACATCTCTAATACAGAAAAAATAAAGAAATATTGTGAAGGTGCTATGTTTCAGGAAAAATAGAAACTTTTCATACACTTCGTCTGAGTCATTCACTTGCATACCAGATATCTGGAAGGTGATGAGTTTGTAAAACCTGTTTGTGCTCCGGGCACTGAGTCCTGAACAGGGCAGAAGGGGCTGGATTCAAACCCCAGCCTCAGGACCAGATGAAGTGTGTGGGTTCCGGTGCTGACTGACTGACTTGAATCTTGTTTTCCTTACTTTCTGGGTAACGGCACCTCAGTTTCCTAATCTGTAAAGTGGACTCTGTGATCCAACCTCTAGCCTTGAATTGTGGGAATTGAAAAGGATCAGCTCTGCATACCATACGTGCTCAATGTATACAGCTAGTAAGATTATCTTGGGAACTTTTCCTAATTTCTCTGAGGCTAAACATGAGGCTGATTCTTCCTGATTCACAGGAAGTGTGCCAAGGTGTTATGAGACAGCACGTGATCCGTGTGCAGCGAGGAGCCTAGATCACGTAACAGGTACCAAGTCAAAGTCAAGTGAGTGTTTTCCTGTGAGCAAGTAGAAGTTGTACTAGCAACTGCTTTTTTTTTTTTGCAAGGAGCCGTGGTTATCATTGAGATGCTAAGCAGTGAAAGAGAAAGGAATCCCCATGATTGAGTAGAGACTTTACACACAATCGCCATTGAGTCAAGGTGCTACATGGATGTAATGGCTGAAGAGTTACATGAAAGAATGAATCCTACAGTGAACCCAGCAGTCCAGAGCCTCAGGCCACCCTTTCCCATGCCAGGGTGTTGTCCTCTCAGGCTGCAGGGATGCAAAAAGATGCTGTGTTCTGACAGTGCCAGATTGCAATACTTGAGTATTATAATACTTGGTGGGGGAGGAAGGTGTCAGTGCCATGAACCTGTTCTCTTAGAGCAGGTTGTGCTTAGCCTTCTCAAGGATGATTGAATGCTCCAATCCTCGGAGGTCAGGGCCAAAAATAAAATGGTGGGGAAGTCAGACCCAGAGCTGGCCACCAGCAATATATTTAGGAAACAGGAACATTTGTTCTGCCCACTTCAAGAGTTTCCTTGGTTTCTTTAGGGACCCAGTAGCAACAAGTGACTGAGAAATAGAAGCTTCTGAGAGTTTCCAGGGTAGAATGAAGGTGTTTTCATGAGTAATGCTTCAAATGATTTATTTTGCTACTGAGCTCCTAATATTGATTACCAGGAATACACCAGTAAATAAGGCAGACAAAGAACCCTTGGAGCTGACGTTCTTGTGGGGTGGAGGGATCGGGCTGAAGAATGACAAAAGGTGAAATGGCATTTGCCTCCCATCCCGTTTTCCCCTAATAAGAGGCACTAGGCAAAGTTCTGCTGGTGGTTGTGTACACTGAGCACCGGGTAACCCCAGCAGGTGCCAGTCACACTGTGGACCATGCTAGTGGCCATCCTGGAGTTGTTCAGTACCTCACCTGTTTGGCCATAAACTGCAACCCTGAAGGATGGGGAGGGAGATAGCATTGTGTTATACTTAGAGGGATGCCAAAGTGATAAAAACATAATACAACATAAGATTCTGCAGGTGGGCCCTGCTCTTCTTCTGCCTGCATCGCTCTAAATATCTAGCAAAAACTGCAACATTCGTCATCTACCAGGAAGTGATAATGTATCAGTCATGTATTAGGTCACATAGATACAGGAATTAGGAGTCACATCATCATGATTAAGCAATTAAAGAGACTCTCTTATAAACAAAGACCAAAACTGGAGTATTGATGGAAATTGGAAAAGGTGCTTTTCTACTCATGTTTTATATAAATATAAATGTGTGTATGAGAGAGATATATACATAACAGAGGGAGAGAGAGATAGGGAGAGAGAGACTGACTTGCCAGGCTGGACTCAAACTCCTGGCCTCAAACAATCCTCTTGCCTCAGCCTCCCAAGTAACCAAGACACATGCCACCATGTTATATTTGGTCCTATTATTAATTCTTCTGGAACACTACTCTCTCTCTCTCTCTCTCTCTCTCTCTCTCTCTCTCTTTCTTTCTCCCCAAACCCAAATCTACCTCACATGTTGCTTCCTCTATGAAGCAGAAAGCTTTCAGGATACATAAAACTAATCCTTGTGCATTTGCCTTATCACTAGCATTGTAAAAGCGTTCTGCTTTTCACTCATCCTGACACACAGTGGAGGCTCAAAGACTCTTTTTAGTTTGAGATTATAACAAGCAGAAAACTTTTTTAAAAAATCATATCTTACTCAACTATCTATCTTCAGAAACCCACAACTTTAAATTAGGGTTCTAGATCCTAATTATTTTCACTAAAAATGGAGTCAAGTCTTCTGTGTCATTTAGAATCAAGTTTAGTTGTGAGAAAGAGAGGCTCATACTAACAGCTTACGCAAAGTAGAAGTGTACTTGTCTCGCACATATAAATCTGAAAAGAGGAAGTCCAGAGCTCCCTGGAAGCTTCCACATCTCAACATCCTCTGAGGCCAAGGCTCCTTCTGGATCTTTGTTCTGCCTTTCTTAGAATGTGGCCCCTGTTTGCACGATCCAAGTTGGTTGTGAGGACTACAGCCATAGTATTCACATCGTAGCCAGTAGTGAGGAGAAGGGAACAAAAATGAAAAAATAATAATAAACAAGAGTCTGGGCTAGCTATCTTTTTAGGAATATTTTTATAACATTCTGGCCAAACCTTAGATATATGACCAAATCTAATGACAAGAAATGCTACAGTCTTTATTCTAGGGGATCATATGTCCAACTAAAATGGTGCATATGTGCTTTTTTGTTCTGTTATGATTCTTCCTTATCCAAAATGGGGAAGCAAATCTGGCTAAGAACTTGTTATGAGGGTGTAGGAGCAGGAAGTCTCCCTTATGTTCCAAGCCAACCTCAAGTTTAGCTCTGCCAAAGAGCTCAATGTTTGGCGCCAATGAATGCTGGCTGGATTATTAATTCATATCAGTTATTAATAAAGCAGTGGCCTGCTTCCTACTTGGCTGTTACTCCTTGTGTGAAGAGCAGGCTGTGTTAGGACACTTTTAGGAAGAAGAGATGAGTGGAAAAGCATTGTGATCTTAGGCTTCATATCATTAGCCCACCAAGGAACCCATATGCCCCCCCACGCCCAGGAGCTCCTATGACATATAAGGTGCTGTATAGAGCTGCTGTCATTCATTCATCACAAAATCCCCATGAAATTTTTGTGATCCCCATGTTACAGAGGAGGGAGCAGAAATGCAGAAAGGTAGACTGCCTTTCCTAAGCTCACAATGCTTTCTCAGAAGAGGCAGCCCCTAGGCTCCAAAACCAGTCTCTTGACTTCGGCCACTAATTCAACCCCTGTCTACAACTTGTCCCCTCTTCTCTCATTTCTTCCTGGCTTCATCTTCTCCATGAATTTGTGCAATTTATTTTTTGCATTTCATTTAATCTCACTTTATTGGTTTTGTTTTTATTGTTCCTTTTTATATAATCCCATTAAATTCTTACCAGAACAATAAAAAAAACCTTAATAGTCCCATATAATTGTGGATGCCCATGTATTTCCACCACTGAACATCAAGTTCTCTGAATTCTGTGACTGGGTCTTTATTTCTTCAACCTTGGTACCTACCTTCCAGCCTAGGCACATGGTCAGCCTCAATCCATAATGGAAAACAGAATACAATTCTGTGCCTCCTCCTTTTCCAGAGCTAACCAACACATAGGAATTCCATGGCCTGAAGGACAGTCACCAGTCTGTTAAGCAATCTCTGGCTGGTCGAGGATGGGTTTTATTTGATCTGTCTGGGTGATCTTCAGGGACTAATGAAGCCAAGCTGGGCCTGCAGATTTGGTCAGCATCTGGTCTATGGTTCCATGTGGTGTTTGGAACAGGATTCCAAAGGAACTGTGTCCACCATGTCCAGATCTATCGTTTCATTATGGCAACTGAGATTCCAGAATATTGCAGCCCCTGACGTACTACACCATGGCTCTGTGTGGGATTGTCTTAAATCATTGTTCCTGTGCATCCAATTCCCATGTCTCCCAGATGTCCAGTCTGGGTGTCTCAAAATAACTTGCATTTATGGAATATTATTCAGTAAATCTTTAACCTAGATTAATATTTATTTAGGTAAAGATGAGGTCTCACTTTGTGACCCAGGCTGGTCTCAAACTCCTAGACTCAAGCAATCTTCTTACCTTGGCCTCCCAAAGTGCTGAGTGACAGATGTGGGCCACTGCACCCAGCCCGTGAACCTGTATTAATCCATTTGCTCTTCAAAATAACCTTTTGAAGTAGAAGCTAACACGATCCCAGTGTTACAGGGGATGAAACCAACATACTTATTGAGGGCAGTTAGCTTTCTCAAGGCCACGCAGTGGCAGAGTTGGGGCTCCAATCCAGGTGAGCCAGTCTCAGAACCACCCTCCTAGCCACTCTACTGTATGGAAGCAATCAAAACATGCGAGTGGAGCACCTACCTCGTGCTCAGAGTGCTTCCTGGCAATCTAGAGTTGACCAAATGGGAGACAAAATGGCCATGATCAGGGGATTCCTTGGCCAGTGTTGTACTACTTTGAAATGGTAAAAAGTGAGAAGTTGGTTGACAGCTGTAGTGTTTTTAGTTAGGCACACTCGGGTCTGATGTTCAGTCCTTTACTGGGTGAGGTGGCATCTTTCAAGTTCTCTGTCCACCTTATGATGGCAACTTAACTGAGTCTTTCATCCACAGTGGTCAGTCCCCAGGAGCCATATTCTATCATATGAAATCATTCACCCTCAATCCCCAATGACCAGAGTAAAATACCTCATAGAAACTCAGCCAAGAGAAATTTTGTGCTCAGGACTCTGAACTTAAGGCTGAGAGGAGAAGTTGTTCTATTTCAGTGTCCTTTCTTTCTTTCTTTTTCTTTTTTTTTTTTTTGAGACAAGTTTCCACTCTGTCACCTGGGCTAGAGTGTAGTGGTGAGATCACAGCTCACTGTAACCTCCAACTCTGGGACTCAAGTGATCCTCCCACCTCATCCTGCCATATAGCTGGGACTACAGTCACATGCCACCATGCTTGGCTAATTTGTTTTTAAATTTTTTTGTAGAGATGGGGTCTCACTGCATTGTGATCTTAAACTCTTGGCCTTTGGCAATCCTTCTGCTGTAACCTCCCAACATGCTGGGATTACAGGCATGAGCCACCACACCTAGCTGTAAGCTCCTTATTTCATTCACCTTTGAAAATTTTGTCCTAAACCCACCATTTGCATGGAGTTCTTGGTACACTATAAGTACTTAATATTTAGTAGGTGAATGAATAGATGAAATATGACTAATACCTAGTATCACTTTGAGAAAGCTCATTCATATATCTGATCCTCAGTTTCCCCAACTTTGAAATGGAAAAATAGAAGGCCAACCTCGCAAGGTGGCCATGAAGGCTAAGGATAAGTTGTGCGTGGTGCCTGACATGGAGGAGGCACTCAACAAAAGATAGCTGCTCTGGGCAGTGGTGGTGCAGGCATCCCCAATGATAGACATTTGATTTCTACTCCCAGGTAATGTCCTCTTTCTATGCCTTGGCTCAAAACCCCAACAGGGTGAGACTGTGGAAAAGGAATAATCTGAAATTAGATTTGCCCCTCTGATTCCCAAATCAGAATCCACTTTCATTTGATGTCTCTATGCCCTGAGCAGTGCAGCTGTGCTGGGGATTAAACAGGGAGGTCAGATCTGTCTTCTAAAGAAAGGAGAATGTTCTGTATTGGTCTGTCAAGATATTTGTTTTCCCACTGTTTGGCTCGGTTGGATCCCAGATTTCCTCTCACACTGGCCTCCTCCTTCGCAATAACTAGGGATCATATTAAACATTCACTCATGGAATTGAGAAGAGAGATAGAAATGCATTAATGCCAAGATCTCCAGGGTGCATCAAAAATGAATATGATTCCTCCCTTCCCACTCCTCACACCATATGCTGGGGACACCCACTGTTTATTTTTCAGCTGCGCCAGCCAGTCTGGGAGAGGATACCATGGAAATGGGAGAAAACGGATCAGAGTGGTGTAACATATCACTGGGGGTGGGGGGAAGTTTAGGGCTCATCATTCAACAAATAACAAGTCAACAATCCCTGTCCATTGGATATCTTCTGTGAGAGCCCCATCACCCTGTTTCACAATAACCTTAATCCGACTGTGTAAATTCAAGAAGTTCCCATGGTTTGTAAACGACTGGCACAAAGTGCCTGTTAAAATAATTCAGGCATTCAGGCTCTTTGCAAAGAAAAAAAAATGGGGGTAGCTTTAAAATAAACCACATCGTGTAAGTCACCAATGTGTCAGATGTTGGTACAAGCCATCAAACTGAAGTCATATTGTGGGCATGTACACACTTTTTTCCCCCTTTAATCAGCCTGCTTTTCTCTCATGGGTGATGAGAGCTGAGTCTTGTAAAGTAGTGAGAAAGGCACTGGCCTAGAGTTAATCTGTAGAATGTTATCTAATTTTGGGTAAGTAACTTTCATTTGGGACTCAGCTTGCCCATCTGGAAAATGAGATAATAGGGCAATAGGTAGGAGAATGTATATTTGGCTCACAGGTCATAACTCTATTGTTATATTATCCCACCCACAGCAGACATCACTAATTGATCCTTTTATTTGAACCCAGATATAGCCTAAGCAACTAACTCAACCTAGAGTTCTGGGAGTCATCATTCACCAAAGATAAACTTTTAGAAGACACTTCTCTGTTATTGTTACAGCAGATGATTCTTGAATGCTCTTTGCATTGCACAAGCACTATGTCATGAAGGCAATTGTCCTTGTCACCCTTCCCTACATAAACATATTGAGGTAGTTTTTAACCTTCATATCCTTAGCCAAGCCCCGTAAGCTACCTTCAAAAGAGTATCATTAGGGGTTGAGATTTCCAAATAATAATCTCCACTCACATTTTTTAATTAGTCAAATCGAGATGCTGGTGAGGATGCAGAGAAAAGGAAATGCTTCTATACTGTTGGAGGGTGTATAAATTAGTATAAACTCTGTGGAAAACAGTGTGGCGATTTCTAAAAGATCTAAAAATTGACCTTCCGTATGACCCTGCCATCCTACTTCTGGGAATATACCCAGAGGAACTCAGATAATTCTACAAAAAAGATACCTGCGCATGCATGTTTATTGCAGCACTATTCACAATAGCAAAAACATGGAATCAACTGTGGACTAGATTAAAAAAATGTGGACTGGATTTTAAAAATGTGGTACATATACATGGTGGAATATTATGCAACCATAAAGAAGGACAAATTATGGACTTTGCAGCACCTTGGATGGATTTTAAGTCCATCATACTCAGTGATCTATCACAGAAACAAAGGACTGAGTACCACGTGTTCTCACTCATAAGTGGACCCTGAACATTTATCATAATACTATAAGAAAGGGATTGACAGTAGCAGGACACTGCCAGGGGAGACGGGGTGGGATATAACATCAATAAGGGTACCTGATCCCAATACAGGTGAAGTGAGGATCAGTGGGAGGCCCAAACGTCACCTGTACAATGACCACTTATATACCTAATCCTGAATTGTACTCCACATCTTTAAAATAAAAAAAAAAGCTAAGTCAAATTGCTCATTCCATAAAATCTTTAAGAGAATATGCAACTAATTACATGGGAGAACTTAAATGGGGATGACCTCAATGTGATCCAGAGGATAGCTCTGAATTGTCCACGAGTTCTGCCTTGGATCCAGGAGATGAGTAGGCTTTACTGGACTCATAAGTTAGGTTTCCCCACAGACCTGAGCTCAATCCTACCCACTCAGTAGTGACTCATTTTTCCTTCTGATGGCTGATGAAAGCATCTGTCTGCCTCTCAGAAGTCCTCCGAAGGAAGAAGTAAAATTGTGGCTAGGTCTGAGAGGATTTTACACAATGGCATGGGATTGATAAATCTATTTTGCATCTGGCTTATCTGTCAAGGCTGACCTATGACAGAGTAATGATTCCCTAAAGCAATTCCACTTTGATCAAAGAGAAACCCTGGTCCAGATGAGAAACAAATATAGGCCCAACTCAGGGTCCCATTCCTGTGCTGATGTCACTGGGCACAGCTGTTCCTGACCTCAGGAAGTCTGTCACATCCACGAGTTTCTCCTCCAGCAAGCCCAGTGTTAAGGATGATGAAATTAGATTCCCTATAGAAGGATGGTGGCTGGCACTCTACTTTGGGGGCACAGATTATGAAACTCACAGTGGCTCAGCATCCAAGTTTCTGTGGCATGAAATAGTCCCCAATTTGGGTAAATGCCTTACAAAATCGGGATGTCAGGATGAATTTTAAGGTGATGACAGAGGTGGGTTTGGAGTTGGAGTGGGGACAAATATTTTGAATCCTGCTTGCTTGTTACTTTGTCTATTGTACACACAAGTGTCAGAGTGGTGTTGCCTGGAATATTGCACATTGAGAGAGAGGTACCTGCACATGCATGTATATTGCAGCATTATTCACAATAGCAAAAACATGGAACCAACTGTGCTACCCATTGAAAGTGGACTGGATTAAAAAAAATGTGGTACATATACATGATAGAATATTACACTGCCATAAAGAAGGACAAAATTATGAACTTCGCAGCAACTTGGATGGACCTAGTCTACAGTACTCAGAGATCTATCACAGAAACAAAGAGCTGAGTACCACATGTTCTCTCTCAAAAATAGACCCTGAACAATTATAATACTATAAGAAAGGAATTGGCAGTAGTGGGAAACTGCCGGTGGCAGGGAAACATACTTCATCAATAAGGGTACCTGATCTCAAACCAGATAAACTGGGGACCAAAGTGAGGTTCAAACTTTACCTGTACAATGACCATTTGTATACATAACCCTGAATTGTACCCTACATCTTTACAATAAAATTTTTTTAAAAAGAACTTAGCATAGTACCTGGCAAGTGGAAAGAGCTTAGGAGTGGGAGTTTACTGAGTGGATAATGACAACAGCATCTTAAGTAGGTTCCCTGCCTCTAACTTTTATCTTCTCTGATCCTTCTTCCAGTCTAGGCAAAAGTAGTAGTGGTGATGATGACGGTGATAGTGATGATAATGAAAAGAGTAGTAATGGGTTTCCCATTATTTAACACCCACTGCATGCCAGTAAGTGTTTATCTGTAGCATTTCATTCAGTCCTTTCAGTGGTTGTTATTATTTTAATATTATTATTATCATTATTATTATTATTATGCCAACTTGAAAGGTGCAGAAAACAAGGCAGAGAGAGGCTGAGTTAACTTGCTAAAGTCTTATAGCTTAAAACTGTACAAGCCATGGTATGAACTCACCCTTCCTTCTGATCACTTTCTTGTACTGTCTTTCATTTACTCATTCAAGTGTTATTTATTGAGGACCCACTACTGTATTCTAGGCGCACCACTCCAGGTTCTGGAAATAGAGCAGGGAACAAGGCAAAGGAGGTCCCTGCTTGCATGAAACTTACATTTTAGTCAAGGAAGATAGACGATAAAGATGGAGAAACTAGCTGACTTCAATAGCAGCAAGGGCTCTCAAGTAAAGACAACAGTGTGATATGCTATAGAGTAACAGAGGAAGAAAGTACAATTGAAGAGGACACATTAAGATCAGAACACAAGAAGTTGTCATGGAAGGATATTGGGGAAATTTGTATCGGACATGCGCAAAAGCCCTGAGGCAGAAATGAGCTTGGCATGTATAGGCAAACTCAAGGCAGCTAGAGTGACTGAAGATGAGAGAAGTGAGTGTTCAGGCAAGAGAAGTAAGCTGTCCCTACCATTGGACACAGAACTTGGTACATAGGGCTGGGTGAAGAGGCTTATGCTGAAATCCCAGCATTTTGGGAGGCAGAGGTGAGAAGACTGCCTGAGCCCGTGGGTTCGAAACCAACCTGGGCAACTTGGCGACACCTCATCTCTACAATAAATCAAAAATTAGCCAGGTGTGGTAGCACAGACCTGTAGTTCCGGCTACTCGGAAGGCTGAGGTGGAAGGACCGCCGGAGCCCAGCAGTTCGACACAGGGGTGACCGTGAGAGTGCCACTGCACTCCAGTCTGGGTGATAAAGTAAGATTATGACTCTAAGAAAGAGAGAGAGAGAGAGAGAGAAAGAGAGAGAGAGGGAGAGAGAGAGAGAGATATAAAGGAAGAAAGAAAGAAAGAAAGAAAAAAAGAAAGAAAGAAAGAAAGAAAGAAAGAGAGAAAGAAAGAGAAAGAAAGAGAGAAAGAAAGAAATCCAGGTGTGGTGGCATGTGCCTATAGTTTCAGTTACCTTGAAGGCTGAGGTGGAAGGATCACCTGAGCCTCGAAGTTCAAGGCTGTGGTAGCCATGATTGTACAAAGAGTGACAGAGTGAGACTGACTAAAGGAATCTAAAAAAAGAACATGGTATATAGGAAATAGTCAATACTGAATTGATAACTTTTTCTTTTCATGAGACCAGTTTCTGACTAGGCTTTCTTTTCTTTTTACCATAGGAATGCTTTTACACATTCTCTCTTACTCAAAAAATAGTTTGGACTGGGAAAAATCAAGAAAGGGTTCATGGTTAGGCAGAAATAACAGGAAACAACTTTCCAAGCTGAGCTCAACTGACTCATTCACACAGCAAACATTTATTGAACGCCTACTCAGTACTCTGTTTCTGCTATAAGTCTCTGCAGCTCCTTGTTCCTATTTGGAAAGTGAAATTGTTCTGTTATTCCCCAGAGATGAAAAGGCTGAGTCTTATTTGTGGATCACCCTGGGCTCAGGCAAGAGGTTCAAAGTGCCAAATGCTATATAAACATACATCAACCAGAGGTCCTCAGAGTCAATAGTTTAATAGTTAAAAAGTGGTCAGTTTGAGAGTCTCCCAGACACGGGCTCAAATCCTGAGTCCACCAGTGTCCAAATTATCCTGAACTAGCTAGCCTCTTTACCTTTCTGAGCCTCAATTCTCTCATCCGTATTATGGGGATAATAATAATATCTTACTCTTGTAAGAATGTATTAATAATACACTTACATATGATCTACCATGTCTAAAACCTAGTGTAGAGTATTGACAAGATGGTAGAAATTGTTGTTATTTATTATTATTATTTATATAATTTTTCCTCATAAGGGAGCCTGAAAAAACTGTTTATCCTTAAAAGTATAGCCAGAGAGTGTGATAGAAGAAGGACATTGCATTAGGAGCCGTGAGTCCTGGCTTCTAGTTCAAGTTCTGATCCCTTCTTGTTGTGTGTTATTTTTTTTAAGGCAGGTCATTTCTCCAATCTGGGCTCTGGGTATCATGGTTTACCACTCAGCTCAGCTGTAACAGGTACCCTCCACCTAGTGGAGAGCATCAATGCCAGGAAAGACTAAGCTTCCCTAAGCCTTCAGTGCCTTTCCTTGTGAAACCAAAATCCAAGTAGGAAACCTTGTATCTCGATGCTGTGTAAATTGGCACATACAGAGCTTCCATGTGGTGATGACTGTTTTCAAAACAAGCTTGTGTATGCTCCACGAGGTCATCCTCACTTCTGAAAATCAAGCAGCTGACTAAGACCAGGTCCAAGTACCGGTGGGAGCTGGAGCCCAGAGCAAAACGCATACCCACATTCCGTGATGATTATGCCTAGTGATGGATGAACCAGCTCCTTGACAAAGAGGGAGTTCCTACAAGCTGGGGTGACCCTCCTGGCAATGTGTTCATTTGACAGCCCAAGGCAACAAAAATTCCCAGAGAAGAGGAAAAAAAAAGAGGAAGGGGTATAAAATAAAGGTTATTTTTAAAACAACAGCATCCTCTCTGGACTGCCAAATGCTCATACAACTATAACATGGAAGATCACATAAATACATTGCAAAAAAAAGAGGGTAATCAGACACTACAAAGGTCCTAGAGAGGCATTGAGGCCCCAAAGCATGTACTTTCTCTATCTTAGTACTTAGGTTCACTAATTGTTATTGAAGCCACTTGGCACATAAAAATACTTGTGAAATGAATGAGTAACATAAGGAAATCATTGTTGACTAGGGCTACCACTGAAAGTGTCACAGGTTACATGGGTTTTAGAAGATGGATAGCATTTGAATTGCTGGAGGAGGAAAGTAATTCAGGAAGGCCATCAACTTTAGCAAAGATCTCCATGAGAGAATGAGCTTGGCTTGCTGAGTTAGGAGACACGTTAGTCAGATGATGCTGGGCTACACCACAGTCAATCTCTCAGCTAAGTCTTGTGTTATCTCATCCAGAAGCTTCCTGACATGATTGTGAAGTAGCAGTAGTTTTCAACCTCATTTTACAGATGGGAAGCTAGTCTAACTGAGGTGAAGAACATATGTGAAGCCAGAACTAGGGAGTCTCAGAAACTGATCTTGAACAGGATATAGAAATTTGAGCCCAACATCAAGAGACTAGTCAAACAAATTATTAATTCAAATTATTAATGATTTGATATCATAAATGTTGCTTTATTACCCACACTGTATGTCCATTGTAGGATGTCAAGGGGCTGTGCTCCACACAGCCACTCAAGGATCCAGGCTGATGGCAGCCCTGACAAATGTTAGCTGCATCATCTACAATATTGGCCCTCCATGTCACCACAGAGCTCATGGAGAACTCACATCTGCTTTTGTATGCTTTAGCTTGGAAGTGACACGTGGTCCCTCAGTTCACAGCCTTTTGGATGGAGATGGAAGCAGGGCTCTACCTGACCCTATGGGGCTGGGACGTACAAAGACCATGTGGCTCTGCTTCATGGCAACAGTTATAAGAGCAACCTACTGGAATGCTCTTCAAACATGTTTAAAAAAAAACATGTTTTAGGTAAGGTAGAGACAAATTCAGTATTTGTAGCATTGCTATGACAATGCATGTACTAGAAGTGTTTCCAATAACATAGGCAAGTCCCTTCTACATTGTGCTAAAATGTATCACGGTATTAGGAAAAGAAGTCTCCATTTATTTTCATCTTTCTGATTTCAAAGTCGTGAGAAACTACGCCAGTATTTTGACTCTGTAGGCTCCTCTCAACAATATGTAAATTAATTCAGGTGCCTGTGAAAGTTAATTCTTGGCAAGGGCAGGATTCTAAATTTATATAAAGTTGTGTCCAAGTCCCAATTTTGCCACCTTCATCAAAGCCCTTAACCTTCATTTCTGCATTCACTAGAAAAAAGAAATACAAGGGAAATACACTGGTCTCATTCTTGTTCTCAATAAGCTTTCAGACAACTAGATGGAGCTTAAGTAAAATGAGGTGACATGAATTAATATTTTTAATGCCCCCACTGCCCAAAGCTATCTATAGGTCTATGGCATCCCTACCAAAATACAGTTTTTACAAAAAAAGAAGAAAAACCCTAAAATTCTTATGTCACCACAAAACATGCAGAAGCCAAAGCCATCTTAAGTAAGAAGAACAAAGCTGGAGGAATCACACTTCCTAATTTCAAAATACATTACAAAGCTACCATAATTAGAACAGTATAGAATGGGAATAAAAACAGAAATGCAGACCAGTGGAGCAAATAGAGAGTCCAGAAATGAGCCCATGTATATATGGTCCACTGATCTTTGACAAGGGTGCCAAGAATACACACAAAGAAAGGATATTTCCTTCAATAAATGGCATTGGTAAAACTGGATATGCACATGCAAAGGGATGAAACTGGCACCTTACCTTACACCATACACAAAAATCAACTCAAAATTTAATAAAGACTTAAATGTAAGATGTGACACTGTAAAACTCCTTTAAACATGGGGAAAGATCTTGATGTTAGCATTGGCAATTATTTCTTGAATATGGCACCAAAAGCACAGGCATCAAAAGCAAAAAAAACACAAATGGGATGATAATAAACTAAAAAGTTTCTCCACAGGAAAGAAATCACCAAAATGAAAAGAGAATCAATGGGATGGAGAAAACATTTGCAAACCATATATCTGATAAAGGGTCAATATCCATGATATATAAGCAATTTCCATAACTGGAAGGAGGGAAGGAAGGGAGGACGGAAGGAAGGAGGGCAGGAAGGAAGGAAGGAAAGAAAGAAAGAGGAAGAGAGAAAGAGAAAAAGAGGAAGACAGGAGGGTAGGAAGGAAAAAAAAAGAAACAGATGTAAAAATAGGCAAAGGATGTAAATAGACATTTTTTCAAAGAAAATATATGAATGGCCAACAGGCATACAAAAAGGTACTCAACATTACTAACCATTGGGGAAATGCAAATCAAAATCACAATGAGCTAGAACCTCATACCTCTTAGGGATGGCTATTATTTTTTAAAGATAACAAGTGTTGGTGAGGATATGGGGGAAAAAATCCTTGTACACTATTGGTTGGGACTTAAATTTTTGTAGCAACTATGTAAAACAGTATGAAGTTTCCTCAAAAAGTTAAAAATAGGCCTATCCTATAATCCAGAAACCCCACTTCTTGGTGTGTATCCAAGGGAATTAAAATCAGAATTGCAGCATTATTTATAATAGTCAAGATATAAAGGCAAGCTAAATGTCCATTGACAAAAGACAGCAAAAGGATAGTGCTGTATACACATACAGTATAATATGATTCAACCTTAAAAGCAAGAATATCTTGTCATTTGCAAAAACATGGATGAACTCAGAGAACATTATTCTAAGTGAAACAAGCCAGGCAAAAAATTACAAACACTACATGAACTCACTTTTACGAGAACTCTAAAATACTCAAATATATAGAAACACAGAGTGAAATGGTGGTTTCCAGGGCCTGTGGGGAGGATGGGATGGGGAGATATTTGTCAAGTGCTACAAAGTTTCTATTATGTAAGATAAGTAAGTCATACAGATCCAGTGTACAACATAGTGGCTATAGTTAACAATACCGTGCTGTATACTAAAAATTTGCTAAGAGGACAGATCTTACATTAAAGTGTTCTTATCACAATATTAATAATCATATTAAATAAAGAGGGAAGAAGGAAACTTTTGGAGGTTATAGATATGTCTATGGTGTTGGCTGTGGTGATGGTTTCACAGATGCATACTTACCTCCAAACTCGTCAAGTGGCACACATTGAATACTGTACACTTTTTGTATGTCAATCATGCCTCAATGAATGGGCTTAAAAAAAGAGAAATGGACTGACAATAAAAGCAAGAAAGACAGAGGTTATATTTAAAGGGAAAATCTAATTCCTAGGAATTACAGAGGTCCCTGAAATGGGAGAAGGCAGTGAGTCTTCTTCAGAGCTGAAAAAGACAACAGAGAGAGTTCTGTGTCCCAAAATTTTGTCCCAAATATGTGGAAGGGGAATAACTGAGGATGGCTAACAGGATATTAAAACTCTAGTCCCACCATTGACCCACACAAATTCCTGGCCAACTGGGCAGATCCCCACTTTCATAAAGAAGTTTGTGATTCTCGACATAATCATCAGCCAGTCCAGAAATCTCTGCTAGCACCCAAGTTCCAGACCATTAGTCTCAGAAACAAGCTTACTCTAAAATGGTTGGATGCTGGGCAGGGTAATTACATCTAAGAATAAGTAAATATAACTTATCTCGTGAAGTAGAGCTGGGTATTAAGGATAATCACACATATCCAAAAGCATGGCACATTGTATTTCCCCAAAATAACTCCCATCTCATAAATCAATCCTACAGTATGTCTTGGACACTTCTATTGAAAGAGTGTGGTATAGCCCCTCTTTTTTAATTTAGGTGGACTTGTGACTGCAGCGAAAATGGACTGCCAACGTGTGACTCATAGCAACAGGACACAAAAGACAACATAACTTCTGCCTGCTTCTCATAGGACATTCAGTCTGAAGCCCAGCTGCCATGCTGTGCAAAAGCCTACTGCGCAGCAAAGTCACATTGCATAGGAGAAGGGGAACTTTGGGGAGGAAATGAAACATCTCAGGGGAAAGATTAAAAAAAAAATACACACAGCAAAGGTGATTGAAAGCCTGTTTTTCAGATTCATTCCTTGAAATCCATTTCTAATTCCTTGGGGCAGAAGCATTTCTGTAGTAGAAAATGCTGGAGGAAGAGACATCATGTAGGCTTTTGCAATCTGCTAGGCACAGACCATTCTGGTTTGAGTCCCACGTGACTAGAGGTGGCACTATGCAGACATGAGGGTATTCTCCCTATCATTCCTGAAACTCAGCTTGGATCTGACTTGGGGTGATGGAAAGACAAACAGGACCGAGTCCAACACTACTGAGGTATCAGCTTTGGAAACTCCAGAGAGCCGGCTCTTGGCAGTAGCATCAGTGCTGTCTCAGTGGAGAGGCAATGATATTGTATCAATCAACTTAAGCTAAGTTCTGTTACAGTGAGAGATGTTCCCAATACCAAGGCCTTACAGCAACAAAGATTTGTTTTTTACTAATGTTATATGTTCATTTCCTCTTGGCTATGTGTCTTCTTCATTTTGGGAACAGGGGTTATGGAATGGATTCTTTCTGGGGTCTTCATTACCTTTGATAGAGAGGAAAAAAAGAATATGAGGAAACAATTCAATGGATATTAAAGGATTTTAGAGCGGGTGCTCAAAAGAGGTATATACTGCCTGTGTCTAAAGTCACTGGCCAAAGCCATCTACACGGCCAAGTCCAATATCACTGGGACAGGAGTGTATAATCTCCCATAGGGTGGACATGAAATGAAGGACAGCAAATAATATGAATAATAAATCAATAGCAATACAAGTATCAGTGAGGGAGATTGATCTGGAAGAATGCAAGATAACTCTTTGTAAATACATGCCAGACATACCCAGAGATGACCAGAAATGATGGGCATTCACAGCTTACACTGATCAGTCATCACATGCACACTGCCCTGGGAAGGAGTCATGGCCATGGCCTCGATGGTTCCCTCCACCTTGGGAGCAATTTCCAGATAGGGCTGACAGTTGAGACCATCTGCTGACTACTGTCCACAACATAGAGGCTCAAGCCAGATATCTCTCCCATCATTCATTTCATACCTATTTACTGAGCTCCTACGATGTGCTCAGTGTTTGCTGGGTGGTGAGGATACAGCTGCAATCATCGACCTCGAAGTCTGGGAAGAAAGATGCATAACCAGGCAATTGCAACCTATAAGATATTTTGAAGAAAGATCTGGTGCTAATAAAAATAACAGTAATAATAATGAGTGGTACCATGCCATGAGCATGTATTCTATGCTAGGCATTTCTTTTAGGTTTTATATGCTTTACTTTACTCAATTCTTTCAACAAGTTTGTGAAGGAACTACTACTAGTATTAGTCTCATTTTACAGGTCACAAAAATGAGACTCAGAGAGATAAAATGATCTGCCCTAGTTATAAAGCTGGAAAGCCTGGGCTGAGGTTCACAACGACCCTCCATATTTACGTTTATGATGCAAACAGCAGCATGGTGCTGCCTCCTACGTGCCTGGTGCAGCCCCTGAACCACAAGAAGTGCATGTAGCAAACACTGGCTGATTGAATAAATGCTACAACAAAGCCAGCTTAGGCATTCTGGAAGACCCTGAGAGGGGCATTCTCAAAGCCATCTAGGCCAGTGCTTCTCAAAGCGTGGTTCCAGGGCCAGCCACAAAAATATCACCTCACCTAGGAAGTGGTTAGAAATGCAAATTCTCAGGTCCTCCATCCAGACCTCCTGAAGTAGAATCTCCAAGGATGGGGCCTGGAGTGTGAGTTTCAGCAAGCCTTCTGGTGTCTCTGATCCACAGAGGAGAACCATTGCTCCAAAAGACCTTGCTTCTCAGAGTGTGGTCTGCAAATCAGCAGTGTCATTCTCACCTGGGAGCAAAGGAGAACAGAAGAAGCTCAGATCCCACCTGGGCCCCAGTGACTCAGAATATTAGTTTTAACAACATCACCACCCAGAGGATTCACTTGCAATTTAAAGCTTAAGAAGCACTGATCTAGGCCATTGGTCTTCAAACTCAGCTGCTCTTAGAAATGTGGAGAGAAACGACAGCTTCTTCAGGCCCTCCTTCTAGAGATTTTGCAGTGGTTTGTCTGGGCTGTGACCTGGATTAGGATTTTTAAAAGTTCCCTCAGATGATTCTAATGTGCAACAAAGTTCGAGAATCACGGATATCCAAGACACGAAGAAGGCTTCCCCCATGAGGCAGCAGTTAAACTCAGCCCTGGCCCCCAAGGCTGGGTGTTTCCAGCGGGGTGGGGGAGAGAGATTGAGAGAGAGAGAGAGAGAGAGAGAGAGAGAGAGAGTTCGGTTTTGGGTACTGCTGCTGCCACTGTCTCTACCTGTCTTCAGTCAAAGAGGGAGGCCTCTCGAATCAAGGGCTGTCAATCCACCCCCATCAACAGCCTCAAATTCACTAAAACGCTTGAGGCGCGGGTTCAGAGCGAGGGCAGAGTGAGGGAGAGGTTTTATTACATAAAGCCTGCATTCTCTGAGCTGTGCATTAATTAATTTCAAAGCAGGCTGAGTGATGGAGGAGGGTTTGGGCGGCAGCACGCCGGTAATAAAAGGGCTTTCAGAAAGTGCCCCCTTGCTTCTTGGAATATCTTCCACCCCGACCCACCCAATCACAATCGAAGAGGAAGGCCAGGCTGGGAGCATCACACCTTGGCTGAGGCTGGCCAGGGATACTGCTGAGAACAAGATAAACCGTTCTGTCTTTCGTTTGGAGAAGAGAAATGGGGGTAGTAAAAGCATACAACTCAAGTGGAGCAGTCATCTGTAGGGCCAGAGATAGAAGGACAGGGGCTTCGTGGTACTGATACAGAGGGCAAAGGTGGGAAGGAGGCAGAGGGAGAAGCCACTTTACGCAAGCACGGTCTGGACTATTCAGGGTTGGCTTCCTTGGCTCCGACATTGGAGTAGCACCCACAGAAGTTGCACCCACTCTCCCCACCTCCTCCTCCTCCTCTTCCTCATATCATCTCCTTTGACCTTCCGCAACCCCATCTGCGGTATCTCAGGCCTCTGTCATAGTCGGCTTCCAGCCACTGTAGGTCAGATGACTCTAAGCACACAAGGGCCAGCCTCACTGTGCCAAAGGGCAATGGGGCAGGGCCAATGGCAGGTTCTTGAAATACCCCCGGGGTCCAATTTTTGCTCTCTTTCCTTCCTTTCCCTTTCCCCTAAAATGCCTTTGGTCTTAGTTGTGGATTCTTCGCTCACCCTTTTGGGTCTCTTGTTTCTAGACACTTGTTGAGAGAGAAAGAAGAGGAAACGACAGGGTGGCAATGTAGATTTCCAGCCATCTCCCCTGAATGAGTTTACCCCATGATGACTTTAAAAGAAAGACTCTTCCACAGAGCGTTTGCACAGAACAAATACACTGCCACCCACAATTGTTCTTGGAATTCATTTTCAATATGGCCTTTGGAAATGTCTAAATGGATATTTAGAAATAATGCACACAAAAAAACATTATTATGCTATTTACTTATTTAGCTTTTTTTTTTTAAATCGTGGTTGTATGTTAGGTGTTTGACACCAACGTAATATAACCAAGTGAATCACCCATTGGTTTCTAATGATTAGCCCCGTGTGATATTTTATTCTTTCCCTGAGTTAAATCTACCCTCAAAGTTTACAGATCTGGCCACCAATGAGGAAACTGTTCCAAAAAATCAAGCGAGATTCTTCATATTGTACTCTTCTTTCCCCTCCACACAAAAATAATAAAAATTTTTAAAAAAGAACTTCTACAAATACTCTACCTAATGGTAGACACTTCAGGAGAAGTGGCCAGTCTCTGAAAGAGAACTATTGGCAGGGAAATCCTAATTTGCAGAGAGAGATCTCTAAAATCACAAACTGAGACAGACATTAGGGGTTTTCTCAGTCACTGTTAATGAACTCAGCTCCACTTCCTCTTTTATCTTCATAATAGTATTTGGGACAATCTCAGCTCTTAGCAACTCAGATTTTCCAGACATCTGTCTTCCTCAAGATAAGCAACAAAAGGAACAAGCACATACTTGACTCAACATTATAGTATGTGGTGTTCTTCTCTGTTTTATTTTTCCTTTTTGACTCTCCTCCTCTCCTACCTTGAAAAGAAACACTATTTTTAACACCCACGTTAAATTAATCCCACAAGTATTTTCCGAGTGTAAGACCTGTTTTAGATGTTATATGGGAATCTCTGACCACCTAAGATGAGCTTTTTCATTTGTTTTCCTCTAGTATGTCTACAGGGAGAAATGGGTTGGGGCTGCCCAGGATGCTATGTTGAGAAGGATTCTGAGGTCCGTTCTCACTGGGAAAGTGCATTCATGGCTTCTTTCTTCTTATACTCAATAGACTGCTCAAAAATTTGCCAAATGAATATATGAATAGAGAAAGAAAGAAAGAAAGAAAGAAAGAAAGAAAGAAAGAAAGAAAGAAAGAAAGAAAGAAAGAAAGAAAGAAAAGTGAGTTGGTGGTTGAATGAATCCATGAGCAATGAGAACTACCTTTTGGGCCAGAGGAAATGAATCACATCATGACTGTGGATTTCAAGTGAACTTTGAAAGTAGTATCAATTCCAGATGGTTGTTGGAACATGCTCCCTTCCCATTTCTACCCCATCTTGTGTCACAGGGTAGATGGGATCCCCACTGATATTTGCTTTATTTTAAAGTCTTTTTGCCTAATTCTGCTGAAATACATTGGCCACATATGAAAGCAAGAAAAGACTGAGGAATTGCTCCAAATGAAAGGAACCTGAAAGAGACACATAAACCAAATGTAACGCATGATTCTCCACTGGATCCTTTGATTACAAACACATCCTTGAGACGGTAGGTGAAACTGGAATGGGATCTGAGAACTATAGAGTAACTATGTGTAAAAATTAGTTTTCTGATTTTGATAGTTACAGTTTGGCTAAAGAGAAAAAATACTCTTGTTTTTGAGAAATAAATATTAAATAGATGAGGCTGAAAACCAAATATTGACCACAAATATAAACGTACATCTTTTCCCATTGCTCCCAATACAAAGATAGGTTTTATACCAGCAAATACACTTAGAGTTTTCTAGTAAACACTATGCCATAAAGGGGAAAAAAATAGAAATATGCAGAGGAGCTGAATTAATCTACTTATATGCAGCTCAATGTGTTAAGGAGAAACTTTCCAACTTCCATGGAATATGCTTCAAAACAAGAGTGTCCTGTTTTAGATACTGTCAAACTTTGCAGCAAAGGAATGAACTTTAAATATTATGAGGTCTTAGGTCTTAGAATATTACAAGTTGTTACATCCTAGGGAAGTTGTAGAGATTTCATGGCTTTTACCCTAAAAGAGCAAGAATTCCAAGCACATTTCTAAAATAGAATCTTACCATGCAATACACCTGTCAAAGTTCCTTCTTTCTTTGAAAGATATCCTTAAAAAAAAATACTCTGATGGAAGAAATGTCCTCAATTCATAGTTCTCAGGGTCAGGTTTTTGTAAGGAAGTTTTGGTGAACGAGTAACTGAACAGATGCCGGAAAACCTAAGACTTGCATTTGAGTAGAGGAGAGGGATTTATTAGACCACTAGATTAAAATTCCTGTATTTAAGACATATTTCACAAACACTTAATGGGGTTTTCCCACCCGTTAAGAGCAAACTAAGGGCACAATGTTCCATTTTAATAGGGGCAGTAATTTCATTTCATTTATAGACTAAACGGACAGAAAAAAAATTACAAGGGCAATTCTCGCCAGAGAAAACATGACCTAATACAAATGCTCAGGCAATGTACTAGAAATAAAGGCCTGTCTGTAGTGCTGGCAATTTCTTTTCCTTTTTTTATATTTTTGGGAGGGGGTGGTGATTTGGAAGAAAAAAGTCCTGTGGTTGGTATCCAATGAAGTTAACACTTCTGGGGCAAGACCTCTATTACATGCAAACATCATGAATTATAATTAGAGAACAGCCTATTTACACATGAAGGTACACCGGGTCAAACGGAAAACCCTGCCAAGAATCTCAGCTTTTGGCTGAGAAATATTGGCAATTGGCAGAAAGCAAATGGTCCTGGACCGGGGCGAAGTCAGGAGGAGCGAGAAGAGCTGGTTTCCAATCCACGTGACCTTTAGCAAATGCTCAGAGGAAATGTGTCATGGAGCACCAAGATCCCTTGAAAGAGGGAGAAAAATTCCCACATCTACCTCATAGAATTAGGCACGCTTAAACTGCTGGCACAGGTATGAAACAGGTATAGTACCTTTTCAGGCAAATTTGAAAAAAATCTTTGTATTAGGTCCTTACAAAATGTGAGTACCCACCTCTGGTATCACTTTCTAAGGAAACAATTAAACAGTGTTCCAAAACAATATATATCTAAGGAATGTTTATCAGAGTGTTATCTGCCAAGCATGAAATATTAAAAATTACCTAAATATGTATCTCATAGGAAATTGGTAAAATAAACTAGAAGAGACCAACAAATGACTTATCGTGCAGACTTTGAGAAGGAGAAAATATATTTATATGTATTGACATGAAAAAATGTCTCCAATATATTAAGTTAAAATTAGTAGTTTATTTAAAAATGCAAAGTAGGATTTCATTTTTGTTAAGAGAAAAATGAATTTGTGTATATTTTATGTATATTAAAAAATCTGGCTAATATATACTGGACTCCCAAAGCAGTTATTCTTGATGGGTAGGGTTACTAGAAAACAACCACTTGATATATATATCAAGTGGTTGTTATGTGTCATATATATATATATATATATGACACATTTCTATATTGTTTTAATTTTTAAACAAATATAGGTCACATTATAATTAGAAAATTTGTACAAAAGGCTACAAAAGTATTTCCAGTAAAGGAAACATCAGTCTATGTTAGAAAGTTCACCTCCTCTTCCCTAGAGGAAACCTTGGTGCTGAATTGGGATGGGCCCTCCCATTCACCAGCTGTTGACACTGGGGGAACCAAGCATCTCTGAGTCTATCCTCTACTTTTTAGTGTAAGGACATTCCTTTCTTCCTAGACTGGAGATGAGGATTAAGTGAGGTAATGTTTGTACAGTGTCTGGCCTAGGTGCCTGGCACACACAAGGTGTTCAGTTAAAGAAAAGTGAGTGTCTCATCGTTTTAACAGGTGCTGTGAATAAGATCTAGACTTTAGCCAGGAATGCCAATGTATAACCAAGGGGGACACCATGGGATGCCTACTTGGTATCTAGCCTGCTGCTTGACACTCTCTAGAACAAAGGCCATTAGACAACATGTCTTTACCTGAAGCACTTGCTTTCCAGCTGGGAGACTGATAACGAGGATTAGGAACATAATCAAGTACCTACTATGTGCCAGGCGCTGTTTGGGCTCTTTAATATGATAACTCTTTTAATCATTACAACCACTATTGGGGGCAGACACTGGTATTATTATCCCTCTTTTCAGATAAAGAAACCAAATGTAAATAGATTTTGTGGCTCAGCCAGGGTCATCCTGCAGGCAAAAGGAAGAGCTGAAACTCCAGCTCAGAATTCTAGCTTCTGAGTCTGAGCTCTAAACCCTCAAGGAACACTTGTGCCAAATATTTAAAAGTAAGACCAGAGTTAGAGAGGGTAATTTAGAGGAAATGTGGAGAGGAGGGGCGGAAGCTTCTGTAACGGAGGGTCAGTCACCAAAACCTTGGGAAAGGCCAGTGGTGCTCAAACTTGAGTGATCATCACATGTCCTGGAGGTCTTGATATAACTCTGATTACTGGGCCCCTCCCTTATTGCTTCTGATTCAGGTTTGGGGTAGGGTCCACAGGTTTAAGTTTCTAACAAGCTCCCAGGTTAAATTGAGGCTGCTTGTCCAGGAACCCTACTTTGAGAACCACTTTCCTAAGTCTTCTGGGCTGCACAGGATTCAGATTGACAGGGCAAAAAGTGAGGCAGGCCAGGAGCTGAGCACCGCTCTTCCTATTTGCTGGTTGTGGCATAGTCAGTCTGATTTAAAAAAATGAAAAATCTAATTTTTTTTTTTGAGTTGGAGTCTTACTCTGTCGCCTGGGCTGGAGTGCAGTGGCACGCTCATGGCCACCACAGCCCTGACCTGCTGGGCTCAGGCAATCCTTCCACCTCAGCCTTCCAAGTAGCTGGAACTACAGGCATGCACCACCATGCCTGGCTAATTTTTTTATTTATTGTCAAGACGAGGTCTCACCATGTTGCTCAGGCTGGTCTCGAATCCCAGAGCTCAGGTAATCCTCTTGCCTTGGCCACCCAAAGTGCTGGGATTACAGGCTTGAGCCACCACACCTGGCCCTAAAATGTCAAATCATAAGAGTATTTTTAAGGGAACATAGCAAAAACACTTGTTTATAAACACAACGCTATTGCCCTTTGATTTCTTCCTCTAAGTAATGCAGCATTCAAGAAGTGTCCTTTAACAGGTAATCAATGAAATGAAAAGGAATTTTATTCCTTATCTGAGTCTACTGAAGGACATCATTGTGTCCATTTTATCACTAACTCTGTGTTATTTCTGGTAAAACCTTTACAAGTCTCCATTTTTCCCCCAATACTTAGAGATTTTCCTGCTTCTAATTCCTCTCAAAAGGTCTTTTTTTAATACTGGAGGAAACAGTTCTGGTGGAAAACAGAATTTTTATAAAATTTTCTATTAAAAAGCAATTGAGATTTTGGTGGGGATAGCGATGAATTTGTAGATTAATCTGGATACTCTCGACATTTCAACAATATTAAGTCTTCCAATCCATGAACATAGATGTCTTTACATTTATTTGTTTCTTCTTTAATTACTTTTATCAATGTTTTGTAGCTTTCAATATACCAGGCATTCACTTTCCGAGTTGAATTTATTCCTAAGATTTTATTTTTTTGATGTAATTGTAAATTAAATTGTTTTCTTAATTTCTTTTTTTCAATAGTTTTTCATTAGTGTATAGAAATGCAACTGGTTTTTGAATGCTGATTTTGTATCCTGATACTTTACTAAATTTGTTTATTGGTTCTAACAATTTTTTGGTGGAGTCTTTAGATCACTTCACCTGCAAACACAGGCAACTTTGCTTTCTTTCTGATCTGGGTGCCTTTTATATCTTTCTTTTTTTCCTAATTGCTCTGGCTAGGACTTGAATAGAAGCAGCTAGAGGAGTTCTCCTTGTCCTGTATCTGATTTTAAAGGAAAATTTTTCCATTTTTCACCATTGAGTATAATGTTAGTGGTGAGATTCTAATACATGGTCATTACTGTTTTGAGGTAAGTTCCTTCTATACTTAATTTGTTGAGAGATTTTTTTAAACATGAAAGAGTTGAATTTTATAAAATGCTTTTTCTACATCTTCTGAAATTATCACATATATATATATTTTTGTCTCTCATTCTGTTTATGTGATATATTATATTTATCAAATGTTGAACCATCCTTGCATCCCAGGGATAAATTTCAGTTGTCATGCTTTTAATGTGCTGTTGAATTTGATTTGCTACTGCTTGATTAAGGATTTCTGTGTCTATATTTATCAAGATAATTAGCCTGTAATTTAATTTTCTTTTAGTGTCTTTGTCTGGCTTTGGTAACAGGATAATGGTGGCCTCATAAAATATGGTTGGATGTGTTTCTTCATCTTTAATTATTTTAAAGACTTGGAGAAGTATTGGCACTAACTGTTCTTTCTTTTCTTTTTGAGTTGGGGTCTCACTCTGTTGCCCAGGCTGGAATGCAGTGGCAGACTCACAGCCACCCCAGCATCCACCTGCTGGGCTCCAGAAATCCTTCTGCTTCAGCCTCCCATGTAGCCAGAACTATAGGCACACACTACCATGCCTGGCTAATGTTTTATTTACTGAAGAGATGAGGTCTCGTCAAGTTGCCTGGGCTGGTCTTGAACTCACAGGCTCAGGCAATCCACTTGCCTCAGCCTCCCAAAGTGCTGAGATTACAGGCTGAGCCACCGAGCCCTGCCTGGCATTAATTGTTCTTTAAATGTTTGTTCGAATTCACCAATGAAGCCAACTCGTGCTGGGTTTTTCTTTATTGGGAAGTTTCACTTTTGGCAATGATTTCTTGAATATGACATCAAAAGCACACATGACAACAGCAAAAGTTAACAAGTGGGGCAACATCAAACTGAAAATATTCTTTAGCGTAAAGGAAACTATCAACAGAGTGAAAAACAACCTATGCAATGGAAGAAACTTTTTTTTAACTTTTAATTGTTTTATTTTAAAGATGTGGGACATAATTCAGGGTTAGGTATATAAATGTTTATTATACAGGTACCCTTGTTGAAGAGGTGTGTCCTCCCTTCCCCAGGCAGATTCCCACTACTGCCAATCCTGCTTCCCTGCCCTTCTTCTGGCAGTTACCCGCTATTGTCAATCCTTTTCTTATAATATCATGATAATTGTTCAAGGTCCGCTATGAGTGAGAACATGTGACACTCAGTTCTTTGTTTCTGCGAAAGGTCACTCAGTATTATAGACTCTAAGTTCATCCAGGTTGCTGTGAAGTTTATGATTTTGTTCTTCTTTATGACTGCATAATATTCCATTGTGTATTTGTACCACATTATTTTATCCAGTCCTCTTTTGACAGGCAGAAAGGTTGGTTCCTTGTTCTTGCTACTGTGAACAATGCTGCAATAAACATGTGTGCACAGGTATCTTTTTTATAGAGTGATCTAAGTTCTTCTGGGTATATTCCCAGTAGGGGGATTGCAGGGTCATATGGAAGGTCAACTTTTAGATCTTTTAGGAATCGTCACACTGTTTTCCACAGAGGCTGTACTAATTTGCACTCCCACCAACAGTGTAGAAGTGTTCCCTTTTCGCTGCAGCCTCTCCAGCATCTGTTGTTTTTTTAGTTATTGATGAAAACCAAATGGAAGAAATCTTAACAAATTATTTATCTGATAAGGGATTAATATATACAATATATAAGAAACTCCTACAACTCAATAGCAAAAATATGAATAACCTAATTTGAAAATGAGCAAAGTATGGCAAAGACATTTCTCCAAAGAAGATTTACAGATAGCCAACAGGCATGAGGGAACTTCAAAAAGTTCATGGAAAATGTATATAATGAAAAAAAAAGCTATGCATAATTTTCAATTCTTTTTAACATCAAAATGAACTCATAGTAACTCACTATATCATGGCTGAACAGAATCTTATTTGAGGCACTAAAAAAGGACATCAGTTTGTAAACAACCCCTATCAAATAAACATAAATTCTAAAATTGAAGTAAGAACAAACATCAAGGTTATGGTGAAGCTTAGGTAGAAAAATGGCAAAATTATTGATGCTTCATGAAAAATTTTGGAGACAATGTCGCAAAGTAATCAGCAGTTTGCGAATGGATAACTCCTCCTAAGAAGGTACGAGATAATGTTGAAGATGAGGCCCACAACAGCATACCATCCACATGAATTTGTTAGGGAAAAACTGATCTTGTTCATGACCTAATAGAAGAGGACTGACAATTAACAGCAGAAACAATAGCCAACATCATAGACGTCTCAATTTATTCAGCTTACACAATTCTGAAAAATTAAAATCAAGCAAACATTCCACTTAATGGGTGCCAAAACCATTGCACTGAGATCAGCTGCAGACAAAAACAGAACTCTCAATAGAAATTTTAAATAAGTGGGATCAAGATCCGGAAGAATTTCTTCAAAGAATTGTCAACAGGGGATGAAACAAAGCTTTACCAGTATTGTCTTGAAGACAAAGCATGATCAAAGCAATGGCTATCAGTAAGGCGGAAGAGGTCCAGTAAAAGCAAAAGTGGACTGGTCAAAAGCAAAGGTTATGGAAAGCTTTGGGGGATGCTGAAGGCATTCTGCTTGCTGACTTTCTGGAGGGCCAAAGAACGATAACATCTGCTTATTATGAGAGTGTCTTGAGAAGGTTAGCCAAAGCTTTAGCAGAAAAACATCCAGGAAATCTCCACCAGAAAGTCTTTCTCCACCAGCATGCTTCTGCTTATTCCTCTCATTAAACAAGGGCAATTTTGTGAGAGTTTTGGTGGAAAATCACTAGGCATCAATCCTTCATCCCTGATTTGGCTCCTTCAGACTAATTGTTGTTGTTGTTTCCTGATCTTAAAAAAACCTTTAAAGGATACCCATTTTTCTTCCATTAATAATGTATAAAAGACTGCATTGACATGGTTACATTCAAGAACTTTCTATTCTTTCAGGATGGACTAAAAAGTTGGTTTTATCATGTACTAAAGTGTCTTAAACTTGATGGAGGTTATAATCAGAATTAAAATTTTAATTCCATTTTTCCCATGAATTTTTTGAAGTGAATATACTACTTTTGGGTATATTTCTAAAGGAATTGAAATCAGAATCTCAAAGAGATATCTGCATGCCCAAGTAGCACTCGCAAGTAGCCAAGTCATGGAAGCAACTCCAGTGAAACCTCATTCAGCCTTAGGAAACAAATAAATCTCTTTTTTTTTTACAACATCATAGGTGAGCCTGGAGGACATTATGGTAGGTGAAATAAGCCAATCAGAAGGATAAATGCTACACGACCCCACTTATATGTGAAGTCTAAAATAGCCAAACTCACAGAAGCAGGGAGTAGCATGTTAGTTGTCATGGGCTGGTGGAGAGGAAGATGAGTTGTTTGTTCAAATTTTCCATCATGCAGCATGAATAAGTTCTAGAAACCTGCTGTACAGCATAGTGCCTATAGTTAGTATGATAATATGCACTTTAAAATGTGTTTAAAAGGTGAATCTCATATCAAGTGTCCTTATTACACATATCAGTAAAACCCCACAAAGAACACTAGGAAACTTCTGGAGGTAAAATCTTTGTTTATTATCTTAATTGAAGTGATGGTTGCCCAGGTATATGCATATGTCCACACTCATCAAATTGCTTACATTAAATATGTGTGGCATTTTTTTGTTTGCTATATCAACTATACTTCAGTAAAGCCCTTAATAAATGATGAAATTAATTAATTAATTAATTAACCTAAAAGGACCAGGGTGGTAAAAACAAACAAAACACTTAGAAAATCTCAATCTACTTTATTTTGAGTGTTATTGTCACTAAAAATACTACTAGTAAGGAAGCCAGGTGGTGCATTTTTTTCCTTTTTTTTTTTTTGGCTGATTTTGTCAGATAATTCTTCCCCAGTCATTTATTTCTACAGGAACAAACATAACATACCTTAAGTTGACTTTTTTGTTGTTGTTCCTGTAGTTTTTGCAGATGAAATAGTTGAGAATGAACCCTACCAAATCCCAATTAAGAAAAACAACAACACAAAGGAGTTTCCATAGAAGTTGAAATAAAGGGAATTCTAAAAGTTAAAAAGGAACAATTTTAACGCAATTTCTAATAATCTCAATTCATGAAGATAAATGTAGTGTGAGAGTTGATATCATGTTAAAAAATGTGAAAGTTGCTGTCACATTGTTACTAATCAAATATTCTTGGATAATATTGTATGAGGGCAGAAAAGTATGATTTTCTCATTAACTTTGGTAGGGGGGTGCATACAGAAACTAGGATGTGGATTTCCCATTCTTGTTTCCAGAAATGCCCCCATTACCTCCAAAACTCAAGGAGAACGTGGCCCCATTATTTAGGCTACAGATCTCCCATCTACTCTTCAAGTAGTGTGACCTCTTTTCAATCCGTTGTATATTGGAGTTTGAATATGTCTTCCCTTGAGAAAAGATTTCTGCTTCTAAAAGTTGGTTGAGGACCACTGAGGTAAATCATCTCAATGGTAAAAACACATTTCTCCCTTGTGGGACTCAATAAAAATATTTTCAAGTTTAATGAAAAAATGCTATAAAACTATTTTTATTTTCCCTTCTGAAGGCAAAAGGAGGGTTACTTGTCACTGAACTAAACCATATCGTATGTCTTTTTCATTTATAGGAAGATAAACTCTTTCTCTGTCTGCACCTCCATTTCATCACCCCCAGGCAAAACCACAGTCCATTTGCCTCTGTTGAGGGCCTTAGGGATGATGTTATAGAACAGATCTGGATGTCTTTTTTTATGCCTGTTTTAAAGGTTATAGATAAAACCCTGGTGTCTCCACTTCCAAATACTCTTATCCTGTGCAATGCCCAGTGGAAAATGGAATTCTGTGGCCAAGTTCGGGACATGCCAGTAACACTGACCTTGGTTTTAAGAGCCACCACACGCTTACGCTCTAAAAAATCCTGCGAGAGAAATCTGTTTACTCGGCATTCCCTCCCTGTATGTGACTACAGTATCCTTTGCCTACTAATATCCCTATCAGTAACTGAGGAACATAAACTTTGGCCAAAGCTGATCCAGCCTGTGAGCTGCTGGATCTAAGGTCCAGTGTCTCCCTGTTCTTTGTATTCCTTAAAACAACCGGAGAAGGAGAGGAAGCGAGGCAGAATGCAGGGACAGGAAAGGCACAGGTTGGCCAAAGGGATTTAGCAGCCTGATAGTAATCAGAGAACTTGTGTGTAATTGCTTGTGTCGTTTCTGAAAGCATCTCAGCCAGGCTGGTGGTCCGACATCCTAATTAGCTAATGGGTACAGGAAGGTTTTACGTGTTTAGAAAAGAGGGCTTATTGGATCAGCACTCAAAGATATTCACATTTTTTAAAATTGCCATTTTCCTTTAGGATCATGATTCTCAAACTTTAGCATGCATCAAATCCCCTGGAGGGCTTATTAAAACACAAATTGCTGGGCTCCACTCCCAGAGAGTCCAATGCAGCAGGTCCAGAGTGGGTCAGATGATTTGCATTTCTAACAAGTTCCCAAGTGATGCTAATGCTTTTGGTCTGGGGACCACACATTGAGAATGTTGATTCTAAGAGGAGAAAAAGAGGGAAAGACGATGGGGAGATGGGAAGAACCAGAGGTGAATGAAGGAAAGAGGAGAGAGAAAGACCAAGAGAAGGAGGAGATCTGGGGAAAGAGATGACCACAACAGAAAGGCCATAATAAAAGGGAAGAAGGAGGGAGAAAAGGAGAGAGATCGAGCTGCTTGCAAGCTTGCAGAAGGGTTGCCAAGGTGTCAACACTGGCATCTGGGCAAAGGACCAGCAGGAAGCAGATCTCTGGCATTTTGGGGGCCACCTACTATATACACAGATAGAATGTTCCCATCCATGTTATTTGTGGGTGTGCCTGGGTTTCCATTTCCCTGGTCTCAGCTGGGTCACACCAGCTGCTTTGGAAGTAAATCTGGCTCCAGTTAAAGGAGGAAGCCATGAGAAAGGAGGGCAGGGTTCTCTTGAAGCCTCGTTTCCCCATCCTGACCTCCTCCCCTCCTGGGCCTGGTCAATCCTGGATCCTACTTCCCAACTTGCCCTCTTACCCAGAAGGACTGCCAACTCTCGCTGGAGTCAACTTTCTCACCCCAAACTTCTGCACCCTACTGCTGGCTTGCACGCATCCTCCAGCTGTCCCAAGACTTCTCCGAGCTCAACCTTTGAGACCATGCAAACAAATGGGATCTTGGGGTCCAAGGAGGTTCCACTGGGGGTTGCTGATGAAATTCACATGCTGCCCCTAGGGACCCCTTTCCGACCAGGACACGTGCATCATCAGAAACCAGAGCCACCTCCATGAGAGGAAATCCTAGTGGGTGGAGAGGAGCCAGGGCTTGGCTATGCCACCTCATTCGAAAGAGACACACAGTGGACCCGGGAGATGGGCTCTGTTGTAGCGACGGGGGCATAAACGGGCCAAGGGATTGTGGGATCAGCCTGGGAAGCAGACTGAGATGGCAGTTCCTCTCTCCCCTAGAGGTGTGAGAAATCCTCACTATAAATCAAGGAAATTAAATAGAGTGCAGGGCTTAGGGGCATTGCTCAAACTCCTAATCCGGATCCCAGGGTTGCTGAAAGGGCCGCCACGCCCAGCAGCCCAGAAGGAGGCAAGCTCTGTTTCACGGGCCTCTCTCTCCCTGGAGCCCAGTAAGGAGACTGGACGTGGTGGGAAGCTCGGCTGTGTGAGCCACTTTGCGATTTTAGGCTGGAGAATTGTAAGAGCTGGAAAGGGGAGCAGAGGCCATCTCTTTCTGCTGCTGCTTCCTTTATAAGGACAGAGAAACTGAGCTCAGAGGAAGAGGATGAGATCGTGTAAAGGCATGGAAGCATTTGCTATCAACAAAATGCACAGGCAGATAAAATTGCAGGTGACAACTTGAAACTGTGTCAGGGAGAAATGCCCAGGTGATTTACTTTGAGGTTCATACCACTGCACAGGACGGTTAAGTGGAGAGAGAGGAGAAGGTCCCACTTGAAGGATCCACCAACAACAAACAAGCAATATATATATCAAACTGCAAATATACATCTTTTCTTATCCTAGAGTTACTCAGCACATGCACAACTTTTTTTGTAAAAGTTTGTCCAACATTTAGAATAAGCAGGCAAGCAATAGGGAGAGAATGAAAACCCTACCTACCACGCAGATAAAAGAAGGATGGCTGTAGATTTCTTGGGCATTTATGATGTGTCAGACACAGGACCAAGCCCTTTACTTCGGTCCTCTCACTTCATCCTCATAAAGTCAGAAAGATCTACTCTTCTTGCTGCCATTTTGCAAATTAGTAGAGTGGGGCATGGAGAGATTATTGCTCATGTTTGAAATCTGGCCTGTCTGTGTTTTTCACTGAACTCCCCAGTAGAATGTTTTCCAGTAGCAGGAATTATTTTTCTATGACATCACTTTTTAGGGCTGACTACAATTCCATGGTAGACACAGTATCTTGGAGCCCGCAGGGCCTGTGGTTCATTTGTAAGCTTTTTTTCTTAAAAAAGTAGACAGCGCATATTCCTTACTTTGCTGGCCCTAGGGTCCTGTTGCTACTTCTCAACTCTGCCGTTGCAGCATGGGAGAGTAGCCATAGTCAATGCATAAGCCAATACAACTTTCTTTGCAAAAACAGGAGGTGAATTGGATTTGGCCTGTAGGCTGTAGTTTTCAACAATGGCCCTACAATGATATGAACACCTGCTTATAAGATCTCACACATAGTAAATTCTCAATAATCACAGTCATCGTCATTGTTGTTACTTAATGTAATAGCTTTAACAATATATGATATCTCTGAGCCAACATCTCAGGTACAGAATCCTGGCAGCAGTGATTCTCCAATTTTGCTGTGTATAAGCATCCACGGAGCTTCTTAAAAATGCAGAAGTAGGCCAGGCACAGTGGCTCACGCCTGTAATCCCAACACTTTGGGAGACTGAGGTGCGATGACTGCCTGAGCCTTGGAGTTCAAGACCAACCTGCACAACATAGTGAGACCTCATCTCTACAGAATCAAAAAATTAGCCAGATGTGGTGGTATGCATCTGTAGTCTCAGCTACTCGGGAGGCTGAGGCGGGAGGATCACCTGAGGCCAGGAGATCGAGGCTGCATTGTACTATAATTGTGTCACTGCACTGGTTGGCAAAGGGAGACCTCTACTCAAACAAACAAAAAAAAACCAGAAGTGGCCCCATCCCCAAAGAACCTAATACAGTACAACTATCAACTATCTGAGTTTGAGCTCAAGAATCAGCATTTTTTTTTCTAAAAGAACCTGTTCTGTATTTCATTTTATTGTTATTTTAAAGATGTGTGGTACAATCAGGGTTAGGTATACAAATGGTCATTGTACAGGTAAAGTTTAGGCCTCACTTTGGTAGAAGCTGCTCTTTAAATGAGCACTCTCAAGTGCCCCAGTGTGGGGCTGAGTGAGCAAGCTTAGGAAAGCACTAAGCATTTGCTTGAATGAATCATGGGCTGAAAGGAAAGACGTCATGGAGAAGGCTGGCATCTCATGAGTAAGGAGGAGCAAGGCAGGTGTCCCTCACAGGACAGCCCTTAGCCACATTAGGATGTCCCTAGAAGGGATACTTACCAGATGGGCATGAGGACAACAGACCTCATTAGGAAAGCACCTACTATGTGCCAGGTGATTCCCCTGAGCTAACTCAGTTCTCCCCAAAACGCTTAAATCACTCCCCATTCATTAAACAGAGAAGGAAGGAACAGAGCTTGCCTACCAACAGGTAGGATGCTGATGTCAGGGTTTGTCATCGAACCACATCATCATGGAACCTAAACAAAGATTTAGGAGTCTGAGGGATTGGAAAACTGGGACATGGAGTGTGTACCAGGCTCAGAATGAAAGAGGGACTCATGGGTTTCAAGATCCAAACAGGTCTAGAGGGGAAAAGCCCAGCTACGCAGCCAGTGCTTGATCATGTTGACTGGCCAATTTCTCAAGTACCCCAAGGGAAGGTTCTAGGGTTTCCAATTTCAAGCAAGGCAATGATAGTTCTTAGAATCCAGGTCTCATGAACCACTCTACCCACAATGCACCTGTGTCGGGATCAAGCTCCTGACGGCTGTGTTCCTGCTGTGGTTTGGCAAAGAGATTCCTGCTGCTTACGTTCCACTGAGTAGCCACCCCTAAGCATGCAGTCAGCACTTGATAAATGCCTGCTGTATTCCCCTGGTGCCCCAATCGTTTCCTTTCTCCCTTGCAGTATTTTAGTACTGACAGTGATAAGAGCAGAGCAGACACTTTCTCCACCGAAAATGATTTAATCTTCACAGCATCTCCATGGTAATTATGAGATAATTCGTATATATTTCCCAAAAGTTCCATGTCTGTCAAATGTTACACCCATTTTAGAAATGTGGAAACTAAGGTACAGGAAAGTTAAGTGGTGTTTCCCCCCAACTTGTAGAGTTATAAGTAGAGAAGGCAGATTTTGAATGATACATTTAACTATAATGCCACAAATGTCTTTAGTTTGAAAACATTTTCTCATTTCTTTTTTCCTTATTTACAGCAAGCTGTGGCTTGTTATATGGCAAGGTGGTAGTTCTCAAAAGTACAGTTTCCAGACCAACAGCATCCACAGCATGTGAACTTGTTAGAAATGCAAATTCTCAGGCTCTCCCACAGACTTAAAAACTCAGAAACTTGTGGAGAGAGAGACCCAGCAATCTGCATCTTAACAAGCCCTCCAGGCTATTCTGATACACATTCACATTTGAGAACGAGTGTGTACGGGATTCTTTTTCTCCGTTTATAGATGAGGGAACAAAGGAACAGAGAGGTCAAGTGGCTGGGCCAAGGTTGAACAGAAGGTGGTTGCAGGGATAGATCTGAATTCCATTGTTCAGGCTTTCTCACCAGAATCACCTGAGAGATACGTTAAAATGTGGTTTCTCTGGCCCTCTCTAAATCTACTGACTCCAGATCTGCAGGGTTGGAGCCCCAGGATTTGTCTCTTAACAAACTCCCAGGTGATTTGAGAGTCTGAGAATTCTCTAATAGGCCTCATTGGATTATAATCACACAGTTTTTTTCTATGTCCACTGGCCAGCTTCCCTCTTTCCTTTCTCCCCACATCCTTTCACTTTTTTCCCTTTCTCCTATGCTTTTGGCCTCTCTCCGCCCAGTTTTACATATGAGGGGGTACCCAAACAAACCCGGAATTGTTTTTTGGAGGGTGGATCCCTTGCAGTACAGGTTTTCACTCACTAGGTAGGTGTTCTAGGAACCTATCAACATCAGTGTGCCAGCTAGCATTGTGGTGAGAGGCTGCGTTGGACTTCAGTGAATTTTTTTTTTTTTTTTGAGATTCTTTCAACACATTTACCCATTTCATGATGGGTGATTTATGAGTGTACCTACCCACACCATGATGAGTGTTTAGCAGTTTTTGACCAAAAGTGGCATGACCCTTGTGCCCCACACTCCCTATTCACCCAATCTCACCCTGAATGATATTTTTTGTTGTTGTTTCCTCAGATAAAAAAAAGTCCTCAAAGGAAAACGTTTTGCCAATGTGGAAGAGGTGAAATAAAACATGGCAGAAGCAATAAAAAGCATCAGAATTGATGACTTAAAAAACTTTTTTTGAGCAGTGAAAAAAGCATCTCGATAGGTGTATTGCACCAAACAGGACGTACTTTGAAGATGGTTGAAGTTTAAATATGTAAGAACAAATATTCAACTTTTTATACATGAATTCTGGGTTTTTTGGGGTTTCCCTTCATACCTAGTTTGTTGCAGAGAAACCAGAAGGATCCAGGGTACCCTGTCTTATACCTCTTAGTCTTTAGGCTGTTTGATAAAAATAATTATAAGTCATCTACAAATATGTTTAATGTAAGCCTTTCAAACACTATAGAATTTTACAGATTTTTAAAAAGGAAAAGCTATATTTTTTTTCTGATCCTTCCCAAAGCCTGGCCACCATCAATTACTGTTGATAGCTAGTGTGTAGCTTTCCAGACATGTAAAATTCTTATTTAAATACATGCATACACATATACACTCAGATGATAATTTAAAACAGAAATGGGACCATATTATTCTTATAATACTATGACATGGCTCATTTAATAGAATAATGTGGACATCGCTGTGTGTGGTGTGTTTTTCAATGCACATAAATATAGCCTATTATTGCTAATGATTATAGAATATTCCACTTTTGAATTTATCTGAATTGATTGAATTAGTCAACAATTGATGGCTATTTTTGTGACTCTATTTTTCACTATTATAAACAGCATGATTCTAAATGTGCTTGTACTTAAACTTTTTTGAACGTGTGTGCTTCTGAATGGTGCATTGCTTTGGAGAGCAAATACTGGGATCCTACCTTCTGTCTACTTGACAATTTTATTTTATTCTTTGCCAACCAGACTTTTCTATACCTAAGATGGAAATTGACACAGAATGACAGCTACTTGGTTTCTGTGCTGTTTTTCTTTTTTACCTGCTTCTAGCATGTAAGAAAAAGTTGAAAACTGAAATAAGTGCACTTTTTTTTTTTGCCAAAGTGGGAAGATTGACATGAAGGCCAATTTGAGTTTCAAGATGAAAACTGTTGGATAATGTTCATATCACTCCTAGAGAGAGAAAGGTGATCTTCCTGATTGAAAAACTTGGCAGTTTTCAGTGCCTGGGAATGTTGGTTAAGCATGAGACATGACAGGCCTTGGATTAGCTGCTCTATCTGCCTCTCTAATCCTTGGTGCTGTTTTCTGGGAGATCTGTAACCCCGTGTGATTTCAGTATAAACACCACACAGCCACCCACACCCCACCCAGCTCCCTGTGACTCAGTCACATACTCAGCCCCGAGTCATTAGAGAATGGAAATCATGAGCAAAGCTTGGCTCGCGCCCAGGGAGTGACAGAGCATGTCCAGAAAATCAGGGATTCCCCATTCTGCCAAGGAGGCGCGAATGGAGACAGTCGATTCTCCATGGTCAGGAGGGAGATGTTTCAAAGCTCCAGGCCTCTGGGGTTGGCAGAAGTGCTTGTTGTTTTGGGAAACTGTGCATTGCAGCAATTGTGAGAGAACAGAACTGTCTTTGAAGCAAGAGAAATAACAGAGCTGAAATATACCATGCAGTAATAGTGAACTCTTTTATCTCAGGGCTCATTGGCGCCATCCTCTTAATTATAGATAGTATTTGAAAACCATTTTTCTTTCTTATTAATGATAACAGCTAAGTTTTGTTAAGTAGTTGCTCTGTTTCAGGCACTGTTCCAGGGACTTAGAATACTTTATTCCATGTAATCCTGAGGACAACACCTTTTTGATAGGTGTTATTGTGATCTTCAACTTTAACTTTAAGAAACTGAGTCTCAGAGAGGATAAGGAACCATTTTGTTATACAATCAAGAGAGTATGAACCCCAGGCTTTATGAATGATTGCAACAAGTACAAAATAAAAGATTCCAATACACATGAATAATTATTATTGAAAGGCATCTGGCCCTTAAGTTTGTATTAGTTTATAGATGCTGTGTTATAAATGACCACCAAAATCAGTGGCTTAAAATGACAAACGTCTGTTATCTCAATTTCTGAAGGTCAAGAATCTGGAATCTACTTAACTGTGTGTTCTGGCTCAGAGTCTCCCATAAAATTGCAGTCAAATGGGCTGCAGTCTCACCTGAAGGCTTGATTGGGGGAAAAACTATTTCCAACCTTATTCGTGTGATTGTTGGCAGGAAGCCTCAGACCCTCACTATGTGGGCCTCTCTGTATGACTACTCTCAATATAACTTCTCCCAGATCAAGTTGAAAGACAGAGAGAGAAGAGAGAGGGATAAAGGGAAAGAAAGAAGAGAGAGGGATGAAGGGAGAGAGAGAGACATTGTAATCTGTTTTGTTATCTACTCTCAGAAGTGACATCATTTTTGCTGTATGCCCACCTTGGTACAATGTGGGAAGGACCTATATAAGGATAAGATCATTGGAGATCATCCTGGTGGCTGGTTATCATAATAATGTATCTCTTAGCTAGTAAATCTTTGCAGTCTTCAGGAGATACAACACACCAAAGGCCCAGTATCCTTTATTTTTCTTCTCTATCTATCACTTAGAGCTAAGTCAAATGTGTAAAACAGAAGGGTGCATTTCTTGCCAAAGTATGGGGAGCACCTATCTTTATTCTGCACAAGAATATCACCCTACAAACTTTGCTCTCATAAGCTTAGTCTCCAACAAATGGGCAAGTTGCATTATCCTGTCTCTTGCCATCTTGGATCTAGGATGCTGGTTATTCTACCTTCTCCTACCCCTGTCTTGAGATAAATTGTCTGCTCTGCTTTGCCCTCCCTAAGTCCCATACAGACTATAACACCTGTGTTCCCACTCCACTTGCTTTCTGTTGGGTTAGGCCAATGAAAAGCACCAATAGAAGACTGAAGGATGGCAAGGGAGGAGTTGGAGTATTAATGCCTCTGCTCCTTCTCTGTTTCTGCATTATAATTCTGAGAGTGGTTGTGGCCCTCTGTGTCTACACCTCTCACTGGTTGATACCACCTCAATGGCTCCAACTTTCTCTGGATTCCAAGAACTCTACTTCTTTTCATTGCTCCTTACATTACAGGGTTGGTGACAACTTCCTGCTGCTAGAAGTTCCTGAGTGCTTCACCATCCATTCCTGGTTCTTCTAACTTAAGGCACAACTCTTTAAATGACTCTTTTAGACATGTCTCTCAGTTTAACCATCTGGATAGAATTTTTAGCTACTGGGATCCAGGCTCCACAGAGAATGAAATGAGCTCTGATTCCCACACCTTTGTCTCTTCACACTTCAAGACACCCTTTTAAACACATGTAAGTATAGAAAGAAGATAGGTCTCACTTTAGTAAACACAGGATTTGAGAAACCCCTTGAGACTTATTATGGAGTATGAGGACCTAGGATTTACATGGCCATGACCACCACATCACCCCACCAGTACCCTTTTGAATCATCAAAAATTTTATGCATTTTTAATGTGGAATGCATGAATGTGGGCTTTAAAAGGATTCTCAGTGGATGGTTACCTAGGGCACTGAAATGTGAGGACCTTGAGTAAGTCCTTCCTCACCCCCCAAATCCTACCTCCCTACCAAAACCAGTCATGGTTTGCTATTTGAGTTATGTAATGCTATGCATGGCCTCCTCTTTTTTATAATTTCTTTATAAGAATCTTTATTTTTTTTTCTTTCTAGGGAAAGAAGATAAAGTAAACCCTAGTCTTAAAGTTTCCTTTCCTAAAATGAATAAAATGCACTAGATATTTATTACTGATAGTGTGTAAAGGACAAGAGAAATAACAAAGCTAGAAACAATTCTGCAAATCACTCCTTCGTGCATTCATTCATCCACTAACTCAATCATTCTGAGATCCTTTGCTTGTGTGATGGAAGGTTCTGAGGATGCAGAAATAAATCTGACATGGTATGTTCCCTCAAGAAGCCTACAAGTTAGAGAACTCAAGCAGACAAGTGAACAACAGCCCCAAATAAGGTGGAGTCCTTTGTTATTGTGTTTTGTTTTGTTTTGCTCTTGATCTAGACTTTTTTTTTCCTTCTATCATAGAACATCAAACTGAGGTAGTATTCTCCCAGAGTAAACAGCCAGGGTGATTTTGTTCATTCTTATTTAAGAAGCCATTTCTCATGTGGGCTCTTTGGAAGGGGAGATGAGAATAGGCGCAAAAACGTCAGGAGAAAAATCTTCTAATTAAACTATACCTCCAAGCTAGAGGAAATCTATTTTTTTCCTTTTTTTTTTTTATTAAAGAAGCAAACACAATCATCTCACTTCCCCTCTTTGATGAATCCTTACTCTGGAGCAGTTCCTGAAGTTGCCACAGTCCAAGGGACCATTAGTCCAATCACAAGCTATCAGTTCAAGCTACAAGAAGACAAATGAAGTTCGCTCGCCTTCTTCCTACACACCTTTCATACCACAATTACAGATGCACACATCGAGGCAGGAGGGAGGGGCTCTCGGATTGTTGCTGTGGTTGTTTGTTTTTTGTATTTTAACGAAGCTTCTGTTATCTTTCTTCTTATAATTTAAAAAAGCAAAGGGGGATGACCTGGAAAGATGTTTGTACTTTACTGTCAAATGGGAAAAGTTGGCTGCCAAAAGATATACACAGTTTCATCTCACTTTCATATGTAATATGTGTATGTGTGTGTGTGTATGTATATGTAGTCTGTGCCTACATATAGAAATTTAAAGGATCTAAACGAAAAAGTAAATCTTTTTCATTTTATGTAGCAAAATGACAGGTCATTATTATTTTTCTCTTTGTGTTTATATAAATGTTTTCAACTTTTAAATTTTTTCATTTTGCTGCCCCTTACAAAATACTTTCTGCATGTTTTCATAAGGGTTCTTTATATCTGCTACCTCACATAATCCTCTCAGTTACCCCACAAAGAAGGTCCTGTGACTGCTCCCATTGTGTGGATCAAAAAAGTGATGCCCAGAAAGGTTAAAACTCTTGCCTCAGGTCACATAACTAGCAAGTTGTGAATTCAGCACTTGGTCATGTTTTTCATGTGAATTTATTTTCTAAACTATTATCTAAAAAAAAGAGCTATCTAATTAATTCCCAAGAAACTAATTTGGAGGGCTAAAGGGAAGGAGCAAAACTCATAATAATTTGGAACCTCCATACCACATCCTCCAGAAGCCAATTTGGTTGGCCAACGATCCAGATGGCTGTGTGGTTAAAAAACCAGACTGGCAAAGAGCATGGTGATATTTTGTAAGTGTGTGTGTGTGTGTATGTGTGTGTGTGTGTGTGCGCGCGCGCACGCGCGCAAGCATGCACGTGTGTGACAGAGAGATCTGTGTGTCACATCTATTTTTAAAATTTACATTATTTTCATGATAGGATTTAATATTAATTTGAAGTCCTATTTTATTTAGAAGGGGATGGGATGGGTGGCATAAAATATTAAATACATGTAGTTATCATTTATCTGAAGATGTACCCTGATTTCAGAAATCAGGAGTGTGCACCTTAGCATCAAGGAAATACCTATGACAGATAATCTTTATAGAAATGAGAAGCAAAATACCCCTTATTTTCTCTACATTTCCCATGGTTTCTATATTGAGCACATATCGCTTCTGTAACAATTAGAGGAAAATTAACAAAGTTTATTTGAAAAATAAAGTAATTGCACTCAAAAACATCTTTCTTCATCACACCCTTTCTCTCATGATACTCTGCATAAACCCATATGGGACAGAGATCTGGCCACCTCTGTGCCCTGAGGGGTTCATTTTTGCTTCTAGAGACCACTGGTATTTTACCTATGGCTGAACCCTTTTACAGATGAGAAAAAGAAGAGTCAAGTCAAATACAATTTAGAATTCTCAACCCCCATATTTTAGCAAGGGTCTTTTTGTTACCTACCAACCTGCCCTACAACCCCAAGGGAGTGGTATGTAGCAAGAGAATCTCATGGAACTCCCCAAACATGAAAAAGGTAAGGCAAAATCTTGCCCAAGATCCTCTAGACCCAGCTTTGCCTCATGTCATCTCTCAGTACAACCTTTTAGCTTCCAAGCTTCCCTGTCACCGCCTTTCAATATTTTCTAACCTAGGTTCTAGAAAGAGAGAGAATGACATTGGCCTGTCATCTTCATCTGCACCAAGTAACACCACCAGTGGATGAACCCTATGGGATACTCCCCACTTCTATATCCAAGAAGAAGTGGGGGCCCTAATATATAATATAGCTGGCCCAGGAGGGAGGTCAAAGGCTGGCCAGTCCTCCACCACCGTTGCCATCACGACAGACATGTCTACACTCTGAATATGTAGCTCGGCTTAAAGGCAACCAATAAATGACTTCTCCTGAGTTCATTATGATTCTTATTTCCTTGCATGTGGATACCATTCATGCATTTATTCATTCATTGATTTATTCAATAACTATTTATTAAGCACCAACTCTCCAGTTATTCTAAGCACTGAGAATTTAGCAGTAGACAATATAGGTAACAATGACATTATAGTGTGGGGCAGATCACACAATAAATATTATACATATGTAAATCATGTAATATGTTTGGTAGGAATGAATAAGGCAGGATGAAGTGGAGGGGGAGGTATGGGGGAGGTTGTGATTTTAAATAGGATGGTCAGAAGAGGCTTCCCTGAGGTAGCATTTGAACAACAATTGGGATAAGGGAGTATCCCATGCTGCTATCCTGGGAAAGAGTGTTTCAAACAGAGGGGACAGCTGATGCAAAGATCCTGAGGTAGGAATCACGCCTGGTATGTTCAAGGAACAGTAAGGAAGCCCGTGTGTCTGGAAGAGAAAGGGGAAAATGACCATGTCGGAGATGAAATGAAAGACCTAACAGCAGGTGGTAGAGGGTGGGTAGCGATGGAGAGCCTTTGAGTCATAGCAAGCAATTTGGCTTTTACCCTCCTCAGTCTAACGAAAAAACATGTTTCACCCAAACACTATCAGAATCTCTTTTTGTACATGTAGAAATGCGCTGAAAACAGAAAGGGGCTACAGCAACTTTCTTGAGGGAGAGGAGTTAAGATTGCTATGCAGATAAAGCAAATAGGAAGTCTCAGCTGTGTGCATGTAGCACGTATGCACCACGTATACACATCGTATGTGTGCATGCTCTCTCTCTCTCTCTCTCTCTCTCTCACACACACACACACACACACAGTGCCCTCTCCAAAAAGCAGGAGTGATATAAATAGAGAAATGGCGCTGGGGACAGTGGCAGCCTGCAGCCCTGGGCTGATGTCGAATGAATCCACAGCACTAATGCTAATGAATTCTGATGATTTGGAGCGGTCATTAAACTAATAAGCCCATCTTCAAATTAGCACAGTGGCTGCAGCCAGCGAACATTTAATCAAGCCGCCTTCATTATTTTAGACACGGCACACTTGGCCAAAGTGACTGTGGGAGACGGGATCGGGGACCCTCATCTGATAATTTTATCACTTGCCTGCTGGAGCGTGAAGGAATCGGTGTGATGAAGTTGCTCTGTTGGTTTTTTCCCTGCCAGAAGGGAAGGCTGGGGATGGACGAGGTCGAGCCTTCTTTTCCTCTGTAATTGCACAATGCCCATCTTTTTAAAAAACATCTTGTGATGCATTCCTGATTTGCTATTTTGAATGTATCCTTAAGGTTTTCTGAATTGATGCTTATCTTCTTAAGAGCTTCTCTGTCGAGTTTCCACCCACTGTCTCTCCAGTCCCTCTCAAAAAATGGATCCGATCCCCTTCTCAGCGACCCTGATCTTGTCAACCTCAGCTCAGATTCCAGATTCCTCTCTTGACACTTTAAGCCAAATCCTTTGTTGTCACCTGCCCCGTCATCCCTTTCTGGACCTTTTGTATTATCTGTGACCCAGTCAGAGATGAGGATGACCCACGTGTCTGAGGTTTCCTGGCATTTTTGTCGTTTTAGCACTGAAAAGTCCTATATCCTAGGGATTTCTTAGTCCCTGGCAAACTGGGATGGTTGGTCACCATGTCAAAGATGCACCGTTGTTTCTATCTCACGTTGTGCTTCCGTTTTCAGATGTGACTTGGCTCCGTATAGCCATTATTGGTAGAGGGTGAAATGCTAACCTTTCCCCATAAGCAGCTCGTCCTCTCCTCCACTCCCCACCTCCACTTCTTCCTTTCAGCAAGAGGATTCAATGAGCCAATGCCCCATGCCTTGGAAAGTTCTGTAAAGATAATTGCATCCCACTTCCTGGTTAAAAAAAAGATTCAAAATTGACAACCCAGAGTGCATGGGTGGGTTCCCAGCTGGGAGGAGCTAAATTTGGAAACTGAGGCTTAGAGAGGTTGAATATTACATGCGGGATGCCAAAGGGTTCATCCTCGATGGTCCCTTGACTTGTCCCCAGGCCTGCCTGACTCCAAACACTTCCCTTGTAGATGCTGTCCTTGATGGCCATAGGGACACACTTAACTTGGGTCTTCCCATATTACAAAAAGACGGATAATCCCTGCATTTTCTTCCCCACAGGAGATTTAGGGTGGAATGAACAAACACGCTATAGAGCATTCTCTCCAGGGAAAGACAGTGATGAATAGTCCAATCATCACTATGTTTACCTGGGTACTTTCCCCTCAGGTATTTCCTTTTTACTGTCTTGGACAGAAATGGAAAGTGTGGGTGTCCCTGTGTGGACGTGTTTGTGTGTGGTGTGGGATAGTTGGGTGTTTCCTGCTGCTGAACAACTCCCCCGTGGTTCTCAGAGGAAGTGGCCCTCTATATGCATGAGAAGGCTAGGACATTGATTCTACAAAAAGAATGAGAAGCTAACAGCCGTACTTACCTTTTGCAAACACTTCTGTCAGGCCTGGGGAAGTCTCCTGGTTAGAGGATCATGGAATTAGATCACGGGGCTGCAGAAACAGATGGGAGGAGGAATTAAGTAAATAAACACGTCATGTGAAGGTGATTAAGTGGTTGACAGGAACCTCATTGTAGGTGGGTTAATTGATCAATATTTACTGAATACTTATATTAGATGCCATCCTGAGTCTTTAGAAGATGTCATTCTTGCTGCAGTGGTAATGGAAAAGGTCTTTAGAGAGCCAAGACTCCAGTCCAGGCATGTGGCTGTTTATTCCTTTTCTGAAATAATAAAGCCAACAATCATTTATTCAGCAGTTATTAGGACCCAGTAGCAGAATGTACACTATTTTGTTGAATTCTCTCATCTCAATAAGGAAACTGAGACTCGGAGAAGTTGAGTGATTTATCTGCTAGAACTTAGGTTCCTGTGTACGTGTTCTTGGCCTCTATGTATTCTGTCTCCCTTCACCAAACTATCAGTCTTGATGGGCCAGGGCAGAACTCTGTGATCTTTCATGTGTATACAGATCACCTGAGGAACCCTTAAGATAGACAGTATGATTCTGTAGGTCTGAGAAGAGGCCCCAAATTCGGAATTTTTAACAAATTCCCAGATGAGGCCAATGCAGCTGGTTCACTTTGAGTATAAAGGAGTATACTCAGTAACAAGCAACTCCCTCCCTAAATTTCAGTGGATTACAATAACAAGAACTCGTTTCGCATGCATGCTACATGTTCATCATGAATTAGCTAAGAACTTTGCCCCATGTCATCTTTACTTTAAGAATAAGGATAATGAAATTAGCCAGATGTGGTGGCCCATGCCTGTAGTCCCAGCTACCCAAGAGGCAGAGGTGGAAGGATCTCCTGAGCTCAGGAGGTAGAGGCTGTGGTGACCCATGATCATACCACTGCAGTCCAGCCTGGGCGACAAGAGTAAGACCCCGACTCAAAAAAAGAATAATAACAACGGAGGAACTATTATTTAGAATACTGCTGTTCACTGGGCAGAGGAAAAAGATCTGTCATGGATCTCACACCAACAATTAAATACCCCAGTCAGGAAGTTCAGAACTCACTGGCTAGAATTGGTCACATGACCCCAACTAATCCCCAAATCAGAGATGCCTACTGTAGTTGAAGAAGATGAAGAGTCACACATATTTGGCAAGCATCAGAAAGACTATCACAATCTCCCGACAAATAGACCCATCCAGTGTTTATCAAACTCTTCTTAAGCAACCAACATGGAACAAGGTACTATGTGAGATATATAAAAACTTTTTGCTCCCTTCCGTGCAAACTCTGGCTGCTTCAACTATAAAAAGGAAAATACTTGAATGACAGTTCACGCATGCACACATAAGGCACATCAAAAGTTTTGCAACTTTGAAATATGCAATGACTACAAAGGATCTTTTTGACTTATGCAAAATTTGGCTTGCACAAGACTTTCCAAAGTAAAAATTATTGCATAAGCTGAGAGTGACTGTGTGTTTTAAATGGATATCACCCTGTATACACAGTTTTGCCTACTGTCTTTTTTTCTTATCATTTCTGTATCTTGGGTTTTAGAGAATGCATCATTTTCTCAGACTATAATGTTCTATGATGTATTAAACTCATCATTTTTGTTGAATATTTAGCTGAATATTTTTAATTTTTGCTATTTTTCCAAGTATACAGTATAACTGTAGCCACCATGCTGTCCAGCAGAACATTTGAACTTACTCCTTCTATCAAACTGAAATTTTATGTCCTTTGACCATATCTCCCCAATAGCTGTCCCCTCTTCCTCCACCAGTCCCCGGCAACCACCATTCCACTCTTCGCTTCTATGAGTTCAACTTTTTTGGATTTCACATATAATTGAGATCATGAAATACTTGTCTTTCTGTGCCTAGCTTATCTCACGTAACATAATGACTTGCAGGTTTAGCCATGTTGTCACCAATGGTAGGATGTCCTTTTAATAAGGCTGAATCATATTCTATTGTGTATATGCACCACATTTTTCTTTATCCGCATCTGTTGATGAACACAGGTTGTTTCCATAATTTGGCTACTGTGAATAATGCTGCAGTAAACATGAGAGTGCAGAAGTCTCTTCAGCATACTGATTTTATTTCTTTTGGATATAAGCAGTACCGGGATTTCTGGGTCATACAGTAGCTCTATTTTTAATTTTTTGAGGAGTGTTCATACTGTTTTCCATAAAGGCTGTACTAATTTTGCTATTATTTTCAACGGTGCAATGAATTAGCTGGTAGTAAATTCTTTCTGCATATTTAATTGTTTAGAAAAAATTTCTAGAAGTAGAATTACTCAGTTCAGGACTGTGAATGCTTTTAAGGGTTTTGATAAATAGTGTCAAAATACTACCATAAAGCTTATATCAATTCAGATATTCATCAGCATTATATGAATGTCCATTTTACCAGAGTCTCACAAGAGTGGCAAATAGGTTTTAATTGTAAATTTGAGAGTAAAATATGTTACTGCAATTAGGGCTTGTGTTTCTTTGGAAACTAATGGGTGTGGATATATGTTTTAAAAATATTCATTAGTGAATTTTTTATTCTCTTTCATTTATTAGTCTGTGTCCCAGTTTCATCTTATTTTCCTTTTGAGTTTTAGAGTGCTGCTCATTCTATGACCACTTTATATAAAACAGCACTTAACCCTTTGTTTACCATACACATAGCTAAAATTCTTTCCAATGTGTCTCTTGCCTTTTAATTATTTTTAAAAATAAATAAACACTATTGGGGAAGCCTGAATTGTATAGACTTTATGGGAACAATTTGACAGCATATACCAAAAACTTTTACAACTTAATACTTTTCGACTAAGTGATTTTACTTCTAAGAATTTTTCCAAAGGAAATCCATGTGAATGTGCAAAAATATTTATGTGCTTCACTATTCATTGTAATGTTGCAAATGACAGCAAAATGAGGTCTTTATTTCATTTAGTGAGACCTACCCAGTTTTTCTTCCCCTATGTTTTGTTTGACTGTAGCTCCCTGCAGTCTCAAACTCCTGGGCTCATGCAATCCTCCCACCTGATCCTCTCGAGTAGCTGGGACTACAGACATGTGCCACTACACCCAGCTAATTAAAAAAAAAATTTTGTGTTTGGAAAGGAGGGGTTTTTTAATGCTGCCCAGATTAGTCTTGAACTCCTGGCCTCAAGCAATCCTCCTGCCTCAGTCTCCCAAAGTGCTGGGATTATGGCTGTGAGCCATTGTGCCCGGCACCTTGTGTTTCTTTTTGTGGTGGTTGTAAATATTATACTAAAAGAGATACATAATGTCATTTTAATATTCTTTAGAGACGTTTTGGCTTACTTAAAAATGGCTAGACATAAAAAGGTAGACAGACAGATTAGATAGATAGATAGATAGATAGATAGATAGATAGATAGGTAGATAAATTTGAGGGAGAGAGAGAGAGAGAGAGCGCGCACGCGCTACTGGTTGCCTACATTGGATGTGCGTCAGAATCACGGGCAGAACTTAAGTAACTCACATAAATCTGGGCTCCTCCCCCAGAGGGACTGATTCACTGGGGCTGGGTGGGGCCCAGGAGTGGGGGAAAGAGTGTGAGCTGTGATACAGAAAACAGAAGCCAAGGATCAGAGACAAAACAAGGGGGCAGCTGAGTCACCACCAAAGCATTGAGCTAGAGTACAGAATCGGCAAGTTCCTGCCTAGCTTAAAATCCGCATTCCACAGAGCAGTCACTGAGGCTCCATTCCCATCCAGCCCTGGCCTGTTGCTCAGAGTTTAACCTGTCCCAATCTCCCCGGTTCCACTGGCCTTCGTTTCCATTCCCCCACACGCCAAGACAGTTCCTACCCCAGGACATTTGCTCTTGAGGTTCCCTCTGCCTGGGAACTTTCTGGAGACACAGCTGTCTCTCTTCATTCAACAATCAGTTCAAAAGTCACATCCTCAGAGATGACCTTCTCTTCCCAGGCACCAGCCCAGTTCCCTGAAATCAGGTCCTCCATGCCTCACGGCCACACCTTTGGATGCTCTCCTTCATCCTTCTCCCATGGCACAGTTATTTCGGTCTCTTTTCTCACCTCACCAGGGTCCCCCCTCAGCAACTCAGCCTCCACTGTGGATGTCAGTCATTCAGATCCTTCAGAGTTATCTCTGGAAGGGACCTTGGTGTGGTGAAGAAAATCACCTTTCAAGCATGGCTTCCAGTTTCTCTTAACCTATCCCCTATGTTTTGTTTTGTGAAAAGGGTGTTTGTCTCTCTCTGCCTTTAGTTGCATTACAATATGCCCTTTCTATCACCCTGACCTTGGTACACGCTATGCTGGAATGGGGGTAGGAGCACACTGTCCCCACTTATGAACTGTTACACTGATCCCTTGAGAACCAGAATGAGACCTTGTTCTTTGCCATAAAAAGAACACAGGATGCATACATAATGAGGATCTACTATGTTCCAGGTATTGTAATGGGCAATCGAGATGAAGACCGTCTCCCACCAATTGAGGAATCTCTCAGGTACTCTTGTTTGCCATAGTCCCCACCACTCCCTATTGTTACCCTTAGCCTGGTTTACTCATTTCTGATTCCCGTGACCCATAGGCATTTGAGAGTCTATTTGGTTGTTTAAAAAAATGTTAAGGCGTTTGGAGCAGGTTTTAAACAGAGGAGTGGCAGGATCTTTTTTGTTCTTTATAGGAAAGACAGACATGTAGATACAATTCCAGTTGCATGGCGTTGTGTTGTCATTCACAAAGCATTTGTCGAGCACCTTCGATGTGCCTGGCCCTGTGATGAACTGGGCACTGCTGTGGGTGCTATAATGGGACAAGGCAGAAGGCTGTAGGAATGTACCAGACAATTTCATTCCTTTACTCACTTTGAGGACTCAGATGGAAGTTCCTGATGGGGGGGAGAGGGGGAACTGAGTAAGAGAGAAAGAGTCTACGAGGGATGAAAGGGCCCAGTCAGAAGAAACAGAAAAGGCAAAGCTCGGGGGTGAGAACATGGCCCCTCTGAAGTTCAGTTCATTGGGGTAATAAGAATTAAGAGTCTGAAAGGGTAAATAAGGACCATGGCTGCAAACTGCTAATTCATGAGCCAGATGCTACCCTTAAAAGTGTATTTACAGGGCTCATGTAATATTGAAAAACATTTTTGAAATGGTTAACGTTTCAAAATTGGCAGATTTCACGTAACCATATAGGTTTCCAATTTATTTTTGAGATGAGGAAATATCTGGACACATTGGGCCCATATTTGCATATGTCAACTATGAGCTGGGGAAATGTAACCCCTGCTGATTTTCTCTCTAATTTGCCGCAGTCTCCACCCCTCCTTATTGTCTCATACTTTTTTCTTCCACGTCCTTCATTTATATTCCCTCCCTGTTCTCTGCACACAGTTGTTCTTCTGATGCCTGTTTTTGGGATAGAGAAGTCAGCAGAGGCCCTAAGCCTTTGAAGGCCATTTGGTCTTTATCTTTATCTTTAAGTCGATGAGGCATTGAATCATTTGAAAGAGGGAAGTACTGGATTTTCCTGACTTGAAAAAGAACTCTGGTGTGTGCATATGCTCACCAAAAGATATGAACTGAACTGTTTATAGCAGTAGTATTGATAAGAGTACCTAACTGAAAACTATCCAAGGGCTCATAAGCAGTAGAACTGAGAAAAAATTGTGGCATATTCATGAATCATATACAGAGGCTGAAAATAACTATCTACAGCTACCCACAATAACACAAATGACTCTCAAAAAAATGAGACAGGAGAATGCCTACCTTAAAATTCCAATGAGGTAACATACAAAGGAAACAAGATGAATGTATGTAGTTTCGAGTCCATATACTGGTGGCTGTGTGGGGAAACGGAGGCATGGGGGGCTGAGATGTTCCGTTTCTTGTGGGTGCTGGTTACACCATGTTGAGTTTGTGACAGTCCTTCAGGCCGGAAGCTTAGAATCTATGCCCTTCTATGTCTGTACACGACACAAAAGTTTTAAAAATCCACCACTTGGGCACCATTGTAGGGATGGTGGTGATTGATCAGAACAGTGTTTCCCAAACTTAAAATGAGTGGAGTTAAGAGATGCTCAAGTAGAGATGAAAACAACAACAAAAAGTCCTAATAGATTCGGATGTGCCAAGCTGGATGGGGGTGGAGGGAGCTCTGGGGGCCAGAAACCAACAAGAGAACAATCAAAGGAGCTGGAGGGTTCCAGGCACGTTCCGCGGAAAATGGAGAAGCGGAGGGGGAATGGCAACAGACCACACGGATATCCCCCACCAAGTCAGGGTTTCAAAGGAAAAGGAGAGGTCAGGTTTGCTGATGAAACATTTACTTGCTTAAAAATATCACATGATTTAAAAACACATGTAATAAAAATGGATGTGTGCCATGGAAAGTTGTCCCCCATAAATCTCCTCTGTGGTGTCTAAAGCATCCCTCCTCTCTTTGAGGTACCATCTGCTTTGAAACGCTCTCCGCTTCCTTCTCCCCTCTCCAGCCTCACCAATATCTTTATCAAACCCTTGTTGAAACATGGAAAGGAAAAATATCTCCAGCAGTGAAAGCTTTAACTTGTCGCCTCCTGTTCTTCTCGGATTTCTAAAGCACAGAGGCCTGGGGAATATGTTTCCAATATCCTCTGGTCTCTCTCTGTTAGCGTTTTCCTGCCTTCTACACCAAGGAGGTTCTGACCCCTGGTGTCTCTTGGGGATGCGGGGTTTGGAGTGGGGTCAGGCTTGTCAGAAGGGAGAAGCCACGACTGCCTTGAACAGCCCACGTCCCCCGGCTCTTTTAATACATTTAACCTGGAAGAGGCACTGCTCCAGCCGAGATTAGATTACGGGGTTGGCGGAGGTGGCTTAACAAAGGGCAAATGACGGCGTGTGGGGCTGAGCTAATCTCTGTTGACACACGTCTAATGCAAGGCCCGTGTTGAAGGCAGCGGCCCGTCTGCAGCTCCGGTTTGCCTTGATGACCGAAGGGGGAGGTGAGGCCCAGGGAAAACCAGGGAGAGGCCTGTCTCTTTCACTCTGAGAGCGCCTGGAGTGTGCACGTCATTATGTAAAGGTCTCCTGGTACCAGCTAAATGTCCCTGCTTCCTGTGGGCAATGAGGTCGATTTCATCTTTTCTCAGAGCCAGCTTTTGATGAGTGGAGTTCTCTGAGATGTTCCTATGTTCCCCTCCCTGGAAGTCTGGGTATGATAGCATTCACTCATTCAACAAACTTGGATTGATTTTTGCATTGTGCTAGAGATAGAGGTACCGAAGGCCCCCATTCTATGTTCTTATGAGAGTCCCATCGACAAGTGTCCATGTCCAACTCCATCTATCGCCTCCTCCCTATGGGACACTGGTCAGATTTAAATTCCCCAGGTCTTTGTTTCCTCACCTAGTGCTTGTCCAGCCCCCTTCATCCACTCTGGAGGCCCTGCACATAGTAGTGACTCAATAAATGTTACAGAACGAGAGCATCTACAGAATAAACATAGCTGACTAGAAACACACATGTGCAATAAAATTGGGTAGACTAATCATTCATCTAAATGCCATTCTGTACCCCGCGTTCCCAACCCTCTGGCCATGGACTCGTACTGCTCCATGGCCTATTAGGAACCAGGTCACACGGCAGGAGGTGAGCAGTGGGCAAGGGAGTGAAGCTTCATCTGTATTTACAGCCACTCCCCATCACTTGCATTACTGCCTGAGCTCTGCCTCCTGTCAGATCAGCAGCAGCACTAGATTCTCATAGGAGGTGAACTCTGCTGTGAACTGCACGCATGGGGGAATCTAGGTTGCATGCTCCTTGTAAGAATCTAATGCCTGATGATCTGAGGTGGAGCTGAGGTGACGGTGCTGGAGCTGGGGACCAGTTGCAGATACAGATCAACATTAGCAGGGAGGTTTGACTGTACATCCTCCCCCCACCATCCATGGAAACATTGTCTTCCACAATATGTTTAAAAATATGTTGATATGTTTAAAAGATAAATCCAGTTGGGAGAATAAAGAAGCCACAAAACCGGTTCCTGATGCCAAAAAGCTTGGGGACTGCCACTGTACACCGTATTTTTTAGCAAGAAGTTTGACAATTCCTACGCCCTCCCTACTCTCATGCCACTAGTTTTTGTAGGATCCACAAGGGCAAGGATCCTTGGATTAGTGCCCAAATGGTCATTAGAAGCATAATAAATATTTGATAAGTATTTGATCAAATGATGAATGGAATGAGTGAATGAATGAATGAATGTGAAAGTTCCTTGGATAAACCCACTTATAAGGCACATGATTGAATTACTTAACAGTTCTGCTTATTGCTTTATTCTCCTTCTTTCCTTTTCAGTGAGATTAATCTTTTTGCTTTTTAAAATATTAATTGAGGGCCGGGCTCGGTGGCCCAGTCTGTAATCCTAGTGCTTTGGGAGGCCGAGGTGAGTGCATTGCCTGAGCCTGTGGGTTTGAGACCCTCCTGGGCGGCTTGGCAAGACCTCATCTCTACAATAAATCAAAAATTAGCCGGGCGCGGTAGCGTGCACCTGTAGTTCCAGCCACTTGGAAGCCTGAGGTGGAAGGATTGCCAGAGCCCAGCAGGTTGAGGCTGCAGTGGACGGGAGTGGCCACTACACTCCAGTCTAGGTGACAGAGAGAGACTCCAACTCGAATATATATATATATATATATATATAAATTGATTTATCACACACCTAGTACCACATTCCCAGGCTCTGTAGCAAGATAATCTAGACTTGGATCCTACCTTCATCATTTGCTAGTTCAGTGACTTTAGGCAAGTTATTTAACCTCTCCGAGTATCCATTAACTCATTTGTAAAATGGGGAAAATAATATCACCTATCCAATTTGGTTGTTGTGATGTTCAACTGAGATCATGTATGTCAAGTGCTAAAAAAGGTACCCAGCACTCTGGTTGCTGTTACTGATATTCCTAAGTATTGAACACTGTTGATATGTTTAAAAAATAAATCCAGGCTGGGCTCAGTGGCTCAGCCTATAATCTCAGCACTTTGGGAGGCCTAGGCAAGTGGATTGCCTGAGCCCATGGGTTCGAGACTCACCCAGGTAACTTGTCAAGACCTCATCTCTACAATAAATCAAAAAAATTAGCCAGGTGTGGTAGCACGTACCTATAGTTCCAGCTTCTTGGAAGGCTGAGGTGGAAGGATCGCTGGAGCCATCAGGTCGAGGTTGTGGTGACTGGGAGCGTGCCACTGCCCTCCAGTCTGGGCGACAGAGTGAGACTCCAACTCAAAAAAAAAAAAATCCAGTTGGGAGAATAAAGAAGCCACAAGTAATATTACCAAAGAGAAAGGGGAAAATAGAAACAGGAGGGCTATATTTTAACCATTTTAATGAGGTATGATTTGCATTCAAAAATCTGTACCCATTTCATGTATACTACTTGCAGAGTTTGGAGTTAAGAATATACCCATGAAACCATCACCACAATCGGTGCCATAAGCACCTCTATCACCTTCAAATGTTTTCTCCCATCTCCTTTATTTATTATCATCCTTATTTTGGTGATAAGAATGCTTAACAGACAATCTACCCTCTTAGCAAATGTTTAGGTGTACACTACAGTATTGTTAACTATAGGTAACAGCACACTGTGCATTAGATCTCTAGGGTTTACTCATCTTGCATCACTGCATTTTGTGTCCTTTGACCAACATATCTCCATTTTCCTTTCCACACAGCACCTGGCAAGCACCATTCTACTCTCTGCTTCCATGAGTTTGACTATTTCGGATTCCACATATAAATGGAATCCGAATCGTATAATAGTTGTCCCTCTGTGTCTGGCTTATTTTATCTAGCTTAATGTTCTCCTGGCTCATTCACATCATCAGAAACAGCAAGGTTTCCTTCTTTCACAAGATTTTCATAAAATCATATGCATATACCACATTTTCTTTATGCGTTCATCCATCAATGAACACTGAGGTTGCTTTCATGTCTTGGCTCCTGTGAAAAACGCCACAATGAACACGGGTTGCTCAGGTTGCTCTTTGAGATTCTGACTTCAATTCTTTTGGACATATATTCAGAACGGAATGATTACATCAGACGGTGGTTCTATTTTTAACTTTTGGAGGAGTCTGCACACTGTTTTCCATAGTGACTGTACCCATTTACATTCCCACCAACAGTGTACAAGGGTTTCTTTTTCCCACATCCAAAAGCTGTGTTATCTTTTGGGGTTTTTTGATAGTAGCCATTCTAACAGATGTGAGGTGATATCTCATTGCAATTTTGATTTGCATTTTCCTGATAATGAGTGATGTTGAGCACGTTTTTATATACCTACTGGCCATTTGCATATCTCCTTTGGCGAAATGTCTACTCACATAATTTACCCATTTTTTAATTGGCTTATTTGGTTGAAGTTTTGTGTTTTTTTATTTTTGTTTGTTTGCTCTTTGCTATTGAGTTGTAGGCGTTTCTTAAATGGTTGGGATATTAACCCTTTATCAGATATATGTTTTATGTGAGGACTATTTTTAAAATAAAGGGTATAGTAGATAAATACACACATAATATACATCACAACAAAATGATCAGCATTCTGGAAAGTATAAACTGCCAGGTTGACTGAAAAAGAGAAGGCTAGGGTGGAACAAGTGTCACAGAGAAATAATATTCAAAAACATCATTTCCCAAAAATATGCAGGGACTAATTTTAATAGCCAGTTTTTTAGCATGGATAAATTGGTAATTCTCATGCCATATATATAAATTTATTCCTAAATATAGAAAAAAGTGAATCACACCATACTTCACTCTTTGAAAATGTTTCCTGGGCACAAAGCCGCAATCTAATCTCATCTAGCATTATAAATGCAAAAATCCTTACTAATTAATTAAAATATTATATTAAAAAGTTGATCCTTCATGTTCAAGGAGGGCTTATGCTAAAATACGATACAGCTCATTTATGTGCTAATGCAGAAATGTGTAATAATTTCAATAGGTTCATGAAAGACATTTGAAAAAAAATCAACATCTATTCATCAAAAAATCTTTCAGAAGACTTGGAATAGAAGCATAGTTTTTGTTTGTTTGTTTGTTTTATAAAACATTCTAAAGATTACCTACCTTAGAACTGCTAAGAGTGATATCCAATGGTGATCTATAACACAGATTTTTATTGGAATTGAAATAAGACAGTGATGTTCACTATCACCATTATCGTGTAATGTTTTTCCTGGAAGGTCTAGGCACGTAAGAGTTCATAAAATAGAAATAAATAAATAGATAAATAGGCATGAAAAAGAGGAAAAAATGTTATTTGCAGGTGATATAGTACTCTACCTAGAAAACACAAAGGAAGCCATTGAAAAATGTCAAAACAAAACCCAAAAAAGAGTTCAGTTGTGTTGCCAGATACCATATACAACATTCATAAATCAATAGTTTTCTAAACTACTCAGAAATCAACAGCAACAAATAGCAGTTAGAAAGGAAAAAGAACACAGTTTCAATAGTGACAATTTTTATAAAATGCCAAGAAAAAAGACACAATACAAAACATGTAATACCCATATGCAAAAAATTAGTGAACATTCCTAAAGGGCATATAAAAACATTTGATTCAGTGAAAATTTTCAACACTGTAAAAATGTCATTTTCTTTCCATCGTTTAAGAGGCAATGCAACTCCAAAACTAAACGATCGTGATTATTTTTGTGAGGTATGCGTTAGGAGAGGTAAGGTGGCAAAAAGTTTGCAAGTTCATTTGGATGACTAATACATGAGAGTAGCCATGATTTTCTTTCCAAGGGAGAAGTCATTTGTCTTTCCAGATTAAATGTTATCTGGCTACAATAATTAAATCATATGCATTGGAAGAAGAATTGACAGAATGTACTGGAAGTGATAGAATGTAGAAATAGACTTTATTCCATGATTTATGATGTGATAAAAGTGGCAGCATAGATGGGGGAAGGATGAGTTATTCAAAATAGGTGCTGAAACAATAGGGTGTTGGTTGGATCTTCATCAACTCTAAAGGCTGCTTTGGAACTTCATCGTGTCTCATTGATTGCCATTGTATCTTGCCAGAGTCTTCATCACACACTGCCTTCTTTGGGGGCTTTTTAGGGGTACAGGAAGAAAGATAAGAGAGAAAGGAGAATGGGATCTTAGGAGGGTGAGATCCTGACCTCATTTCCTTTGCTGGCCCTGATTCCAGGTCATTTGAGGCTGCAGATATTCAGGTGCCAAAAATCCCTGCAACCACATCCACGGCTTTTTTTCAGGATCAGCCTGGTGTCATGGGAAGAAGTTTTAAGAGTGAATATCTTGTCCAACCAGCCCACTGTGTTTCTATAGATGTCACGCCAGCCTAGGAGGCAAGATTGTACCTCTTTAGAAGTACCCCGACCTAAGTTCAAACACCACCTCTGATACTTTTTAGCTGTGTGACCAATTTTGAGCAAGTGACACAACTTTGGTCCTCCCATGTATAAAACAACAGCTATGCTACAATGAGGATTAAGTCAGACACTACCAATATCTCCTTTTAGCCTCTCTGTGCCTCAGTTTCTCCATGTATACATTACTTATACTACCTCATGGGGTTTCTATAAGGATTAAGTGATTTAATATAACAAAGCTCTTAGAAGAGTTCTGGAACATGGTAAATACTCACTTCCTGCTATTAATTACTTTTTATTATAGTCAAAGCCAAGTCTATGTTAAAAATTCCATTGATAATGGTTATTATTATCTTTCAATTATATCATTATTTGATATTTATTATGATGATTTATAATTAATTTTTTAACCCAACCAATGATTTTCTTACTGGGCTAATTTCACTGTTGTTTTGTAGACATCATTTCAGATTCCCAATGGGCAGCCGGTATAGACCAAACCTTCCTGGGGTTGTCTCTCTCTCTTCAATTAGCTTCCAAGTTCTACAGAAGTTAACTTGACAATGCCATGTAAAAAGGTTTTTAAGTACAACCCAAGCAAGTACAACCAGCTTGGGTCTTCCAGAGTATTCAGCCAAGAATTAGCCCACATACCGCAGAAAAGACACCCTTAATTCACATGACAGCATTTGAGACTGGAGATGACATGTAATGTGTTCTGCCCTTTTGGAAATAAGAAGCTAGATAACATTACCTCATGGGTAAAGCACCTAGAGCCACTAATTGCTTCCCCTTCCTTCTCTCCTCTCCTCATCCCAGCTGAAGATGTGATCTGATTCTCCAAATTAATTCGAGTCCAGTGTTTTCCACACCGTTGATGCTAGAGAAGAAAAAATAATAACTTCTCATCCTTGGTAACTTATACTTACTTCTGACCCAAATAATTAATGTCGTATTTTGCAGTCCTGGACAGAGGAAGTAAAAGATAGTATAAGGGGATCTCCCCCCACCAAAACCCGGAATTATCTTTATTGTTTTTAGATGGTCTGCCCCTTGTGGTACGGGCTCTTCCTGCTAGGTAAGTGTTCTAGGATCCCATCAGCATCAGTGTACCAGCCAGTATTGTTGTGAGAGGTTGCTTTTGGCTTTAGTGATTTTTTTTGTTTCTGTTTTTGAATATTTTTTTCAATGCATTTGCCCATTTCATGATGGGTGATTTACAAACACACCCGCCCACACCGCTCTCAGTGCTCAGCAGTTTTTGACCAAAAACAGCATGACCCCTGTGCCCTACCCTCTCTACTCACCCACTCTCACCCCAAGCGACTTTTTTTTGTTTCACTGGATGAAAAATGTCCTCAAAGAGAAACTTTTGCCCATGTAGAAGAGGTGAAATGAAAAAAATGGCAGAAGCACTAACAGGCATTATAATTGATAAGTTAAAAAATTGTTTTGAGCAGTGGAAAAAGCATCTCAATAGGTGTATTGCATCAAATGGAAACACCTTCAAGGTGACTGAAGTATAAACGTGTAAGAATAAATACACAATTTTTTATAAATAAATTCTGGGTTTTGGGGGGTCTCCCCGTATAGCCTAGGTGAACTTTTGACATTGCTTTATCCATGGGACCCTCCAAAAAATCTTTATCCATGGAACTCTCCAAAAAACCAACACCATGGTTGTGGTTCCAATTGTTCTGCTAAAGTCATTCACAGAGCAGAATACATTAGAAGAGGAAAGAAGTGTTTGAGTCATCAATTAGTCAATTTAGCATCTATTGTCTTGGAAAACAATGAGAGAACAAGAAAGAAAGAAGGAAAGAAAGAAAGAGAGAGAGAGAGAGAGAGAGAGAGAGAGGGAGAGAAAGAAAGAAAGAAAGAAAGAAAGAAAGAAAGAAAGAAAGAAAGAAAGAAAGAAAGAAAATCAATCCAGAGATACCAGACCTTCTGAAAAGAAAGGGAAAAATTATCCCAGTGATAGGACTTCTGCCTCCTAAAGAGAAATGCCTTTCCATTCAATAGCTTCTAAAAATGCTTTTCTCTCTTGAGGAAAAGTTCCAGAGGATTGAATTTCAGGCAGTGAAGAGTCCAAGTTGCCAGAATTAGCCGGAGCCTTAGTGCAATAGGGCTGAGGAAGAAGGATCAAGATAGTATTGGAGCACTCCCCAAGATGCACAAGCCATTTCTGACTCTTTTCCCAGGCCAAAGTAAACATGAAATCCAGGACTCGGGACAACTCAAATGCCTGGTCATTGCTCAGAGAGAAAAAGGCAACCAGCCTGGGAAAAAACAGTGTTCATGTTCTGGGGGATCTTATACATTCAAGAAGCATGTACTAAGGGTCTGTTATGAGTTGGATGTCATCTGCAGTCCCCCTTTACACTTTTTTTTGGTGAGACACCATCTACTATCCTCCTTTTACAGAAGTCAGCTAGTCCTGCATGGTTTCTCTGTTTCAACTGATGTCAATACTGATGCAGGACACAACCACTTGCATCAAAAGCATTAGTGAGTTATGTGGATTTTGCTGAAGATTGCACAGGGGAAAAGGAGGAGGATGTTCACATCACACACTAACCAAAGAACTATGTAAACTCATCAGGCAAGTCCTCTCTGTAAAGTTGAGTCCTCTTTGCCCTACCATCAATGGAAGGTGTTCTCCATCATTTGCCCATGTGATGCCTAGCTTTTGGAACTTCAATGCCTCCTCCCTGTATAGTGTAGTCCATGTAATCTCTATCCTAAATTCATTTCCAAGTATATATATCTACACCCATCACAAGGTCAGCCAAGCCCTCCTACCAGAGCATTAAACCCTACCTTTTCTAGGATTAGTGGGGATAGGGAGGCAGAATGGGACACGTTTGTCCCTTGTCAATCTGAGTAAACTAAGGCCAAGAGAAGAAAGGCAATTCTCTTACTGTTACAGAATAATAAGTCTCCAAATTCAAACATTTTAGTATCTTTAATCTCTACATTAGCCTGCTTCCCTTAAATCTCTGTGAAGTTAAGCAGCAATTATGACCCTGGAAACAGAAACAAAAAATGAAAGATACGGTATCGAAGTCCAAAAACACTAAGACATCAAGAATATCAGATCAAAAAGGGAAGTTGGAGGTCAACACTTGTATGCTATGTCTAGAATTCCCTTAGTAATAGCCACATTGATATTATAGACCTTATAATGTCAGCACATTGGTTTTTGTGCTTTGTCTTAGATACTTCCAGTGACAAAGAGCTTAGTATTTCCTGAGACAATCTATTCCATTGCTGGAAAGCTCTGGGAAATGCTTCCTTCCCACTGAGTCAAACTCCACTTTCTGGCAACTTTAACCAACAATTGCTAATTCTTCCTTCTGGAACTATAGGGGATAAGTCAGATGCTGCTTTGACATGTTTCTCTTATATTCGGTAGCAGCTAAGTCATGTGTTATCTCATCCAGAAGCTTTCTGACATGACTGTGAAGTAGCAGTAGCTTTCAAGTCCATTTTACAGATGGGAAGCTAGTCTAACTTGAGGTGAAGAACATATGTGAAGCCAGAACTAGGGAGTCTCAGAGACTGATCTTGAACAGGACACAGAGATTTGAGCCTCACCTCAAGAGGCTAGTCAAATAAATTATTAATTCATTGTTTTAATGGGGCTTTATCTTCTTTATTAGGTCCTCCTAATGTCAGCAAAACTTAGCCATTAAATGATGTTAAATGTATATTAAGAGCGCTGAAACGAGAAAGGAAAAAAGAAACATGAGGGAAGGAAAAAGAAAGAAGAGAGGCAGAAGAATAGAAACTTCAGGAGGTAGATAATAAAGAGGAAGAGAAGAAGAAGGAAAGAGGGAAGAGAAGGTGAAGATGTCAACAATTCAAAAACAGCTGCCGACTCTGATGCTGTTGGAAGCCTGTCTGTTTAGCGGCAGGCGATGCATTGTCTTCTGGAGGTCTCCATGGCTGGAGAATGCAGGAACTGAGGTCTCTGCATTGAGATCAAAAGAGATAAAAGACTTTCAGCTCATGGGCCCTGAATATCATAAACTTACAAGAGAATTTAGAATCTGCTTTTTTGCTGAAGAGAAATAGAAAATAGTCATATCTGATATCGGTGAATATTTTAAATACATGGCTATTATTTTCCTCTAAAACAGAGTCGCTTAATATGGAATCTATAAAGTAAACTTCAAAGTAAAATGGGTCTTTGAACCCCTGAAATTATATATAAAATGTATGAATGTTCAATTATCTTTCTTGATATTCTCGGGTTCTTTCTGGAATATGACTTTATAACACTTTCATGATGGAGGTACAGCAGACCCCAAAGTTTGGAAGAAGTATCCCTAAATCTCCGACTTCGATCAGTCACTCACTAGTTGCCAGACTTTTGCAAGTCATTTCCCTTCTATAGGAGCAGGACATGAGTTAGGACAACTTAAAATGTATTACGTCCTGTTTGTAGAGTGGATGATAACTACCGCCAGTCCCCCACCCCACTCCACCCCCACCTCCAACAGGAGTCCTTGGTTGTATTTGTATCTGTGACCCTACAACCATGTCATAACTGATTAAAGCGGAGTACATCAGGTCCTTTCTCGTTGGGATTTGGAATAGGATTCAGGGATGCTGGTCAGTCTCTTCCAGTTGTTTAAACTAAGCAGATGAAGAGTTGAGAAGTGTGGATTTAGCCATGCTTAGCCATGTAAATATGGAGAGCAAAGGCGCTGATCTTAGGAGTGGAAGGGAAAATAAAGAATGACAAGAGGATCAAAGAAAGCATGTGGATGTGAGTGTGTGAGGGAGAAAGAAAGAGAGACACATAATATGTGTATATTTTTGTGTATGAGTGCATAGAAGAAAGGTCTGGAAAGAAAACTTCAAAATAATAATAGTTACTCTGACTAGTGAGGTTGACTGTTTTTTATTCTCTCCTTCAAATTTCTCTGTATTGTCTAAATTTTTTTTTCCCAGAGGGCATGCATTAATTTTGCAATCAGCAAAAATGATGAATCTATTTCCATTTGGGGAAAATTTTCTTTAACAAGAATGCATCTGGGGACACTACAGTTTTCCCCATGCAAAGCCCGTGCTCAGGCCTTTATAGTAAATATCTCCAGACCACACTAAATCCAATCTTCTCATTTGGGGTTATTTGCTTTCCGGACGGCAAGACTGTGATGGATCCCAGATTCAGCACTCGTGGCATCTCAATCAGCTGTGTTTAGATGCTGCTGTGACACAAGATTATGACATTTTGATGGGATTAGGAGATAACTTTGCTTTAATCTATAAAGCCTTGTATGCTTTGGGATCTGATTACCCCGGCAATTCCCTTCCTCAGTCCTAGCAATTAAGATTAGCCAGAATGCTTCTGTTAATGATCCCCATATTGAAAACTCAGGAAATCAGAAATGGGTGGTTTTGTTTTGAGTTGTTTTTTCTGGTTTTGTTCCTCTTTTTCCTTTGCTGCAGAAGGCTCTGGGCTCTCTCTAAGGCTCTTGTCTTCAGATGCTAGTAGGCTGCCTGTTTTACTTCTCTCTCTCTTTCTCTCTCTCTCTCTCTCTCTCTCTGTGTGTGTGTGTGTGTGTGTGTGTGTGTGTGTGTGTAAAGAGGCCACTTTGGGAGGCTTACCTCTTGTTCTTGCTTAGTTGGGGAAAGTTTGCTTCTGTTTAAGTCAATCAGTTGTACTTGTGCTTGGTACCATTTGTCCTGGTGGTGATGAGTGGATTTTTAAGTCTGTCCAAAAAATTATAAAACTTAGATTCACAAAGACTCTAATGAATCTCCTTCTGCCTAAGGAAGTTTGGTTGGTCTACCATAACCACATTGGCTTCAGGTCACATTTTCCAGAGAGATCTGCTCCCAGAATCTTTAAGCTGCAGGAATTTATGGTCTGTGGTCAAAACGTTGTTAGCTTTACCCTCAGTCTTATTTCCACTAAAATATATTTGCATGAACACAATATTAAAAACAACCAAGGGTATCAGAAGGTGTAAATTTAATCTACTCTCATTTAGGTATGTGTAAGAGGTAATTGATCACTGTGCATCATATTCTCGCTTCTTCTTCCAGCCCAACTCTGCACTCCAGCTTCTTCCTTGGAAGACTGACCTCTATGGTCAGCATCAACAGGATTCTTTGCCTTCAGGATTCCAGTTGGGTTTGACCAATGGGAGGCATTCACAGGAAACAGAAAGGAGGGAGAAGCAAGATGTCAGGGTATGTATTACCTCTGTTGTCTCTATACTGGCTCTGGGATCGGCAATGACTGAGCTCCACTACCAAGGTCACATGTCCTGTCTGGAGGCCCTTTCCTGTGTCTATAGCTCTCTCCAGATTCTGGTAATTTCTCCCTTCCTGCTAACCTCTTTAGGTTCAGAGTAGATAACATGTCAGGCTATCCCCAGTCCCAGAGTGTTTCACTAGTCTTACTGATTTCCTTGAACTCTGCCCACACTTTTGAGAATGTTCCCTTAATTAAATTTCCTTCCATGCCTCCTGTTGATTGAGCCGCCTCTCTCCTATTAGGATCCTGACCGATACCAGTGTTATAGCTGAGAGCTTGGTTTTTGGAATCAAGAAACCTTTAAACCCAAGGGTTTTATTCTTTCCTTGGTGCATGAACTTGGCAAGTGACAAGACATTCCTTACCCTCCGTTATCTCATCTACAAAATAGTTATGAAAATAATACCCAATTCACAGGATCATCATGATGGCCAGGTGGAATAAAAGATGGTTGTGTATGGCACATAGTAGTCACTCATTAAATGTCAATTTCCCTTCACTGCCTCCCATACCTGACACCACTTTCTTATTAAGCATGTCACCCATTCTTTTAAGGCTTTCTTCTCTGAACAAGTTCTTTGTTTAGTGGCTGATAGGATTATGACACATTGGCACCATTGAGTAGCATATGGTGAAAAATGAGGCATAAAAGGAAAAACCCGGTAACAAGTGGGTCACCCAGAGAGGCATTGATGGCTCTCTCACTATTGCTAATTCTATCAGAATAAACTTAGGATTTGACAAAAATAACAGTTGCTCTCATTTACTGAATATCGTCCTTCCCAAACTGGATTTATCACTCCTTCTCTGTGTACCCACAGCCCTTTGTATACTGCCATACTTAGCACTTATTGCAATGGATTGTGAGGTCTATTTTTGGTTTCATCTATTGTCTTTTTTTTTTTAGTCAGAGTCTCACTCTGTCACCCAGGCTGGAGTGCATTGGCACGCTCATGACCATCCCAGCATCAACCTGCTGGGCTCAGGCGATCCTTCCGCCTCAGCCTTCCAAGTAACTGGAACTACAGGCACATGCTACCATGCCTGGATAATTTTGTTGATATACTGTAGAGACGAGGTATCACCAAGTTGGCCAGGCTGGTCTTGAACCCCTGAGCTCAGGCAATCTCTCGCCTCAGCCTCCCAAAGTGCTGGGATTACAGGCTTGAACCACCACACTCAGCCTATCTATTATCTTCACAAAACTTTTAGATAGTATGGCCTGGGATTTGTCCTCCTCTGAATACCCAGTGCTTAGCATAGAGCAGTGGACCCTCATGAAGGTGCTCTTAAAGCCTATGAATAGAATGAAGGAATGAATACGAGCAAAGGATACTACGGTTCTTTAGAAGGATAGGGGATATGGGAAGCCTTTACCAAAAAGATGGGTCTTAAATGGGTCTTACAGATGAATATAACTTAAAATTTAAAGAAAATAATTGAGAATATTCCAGGCAGAGGATATTCAAGCAGGGATGGGGAAGAAGCATGCCAACTCTTGAACAGCATAGAGAATTTGTGTATTGAATGGAGAGAAATGTGACTGAATACTGTATTCATTAGAGCAATGTTTTGTTGTAAAAAATAAACCATCAGATCTCAGTGGCTTATGCCAATGAAGTCTATTTCTGCTTGCATCAAGTCCAAAGCAAGTATTATTAGTCAGCAGGCAGCTCACTTCCAAGAGGTGATATAGAACTATGTTTCTTTTATCTTGTGGGTCTCACATTGTCTAAGGTCACACTAAAGTTAAAAAAAATGATTGGTTGTACACGGATGATGTCTAAGGGCCACATGGTAAACATCATTTCCACCTATACTCACTCTGTTGGTCACCACTCAGTCACATGACTCCACCTACCCACAGGGAGGCTGAGAAATGTAGTCTAGGCGGCTGGCCAGGAGGAAAAGAAAATGGATTTGTAAATGAATTGACCAGACTCTGCAGGAGATTAGTAAGGTTGGAAGAGATCTCAGACAACCCTGAGTGCCTGACTTGGTTCTGCATGTTACAGGACCAAATCCCATTAACTAAGCCCACTGCTCACATGAACAGATGACTTCAGAAAATGGAAGGTGATCGGTGAAAACATGACCATAAGAAAAAAGCATGTCAGAGAAGAGCTGGGGAACGTCCTGGGGAGATTCTAAGCCCACAGAAGAGTAAGTCTTCTCTTATGCATCACCTCAGAATCAGAAAGTGACTTTCTCCAGACCCAGGAATTATAAGTTTTCATTAATTCTTCACAGAAGTAATTCTCAGACAAAAATCACTGCTGGTCCAATCTCTCCTGCAATAGGAAAGGAAAAAGAAGGAAGAAAGGAGAGAAGGAGAGAGAGAAGGAGGGAGGGAAAGAAGGGAAGGAAGGAAGGAAGGAGGGAAGGAAGGAATGAGGGAAAGAGGAAGGGAAAGAAGGAAGGAGAGAGGAAGGGAGAGGGTAGGAAGGGAGAGAGGGAAGGAAGAAACATTGTTCTTAAAAGATGCTCAGAATTTCGGTTGTTCTCACTGTTTCCTTTCCTGATTATAGGACATCCTGGTTTTTCTGTGCCTGGGGGTATATTCCAGGACTTGGAACTTTTAGTGCTAAAATTGGGAAAAGTCCCAGGCAAATTGTGACAAGTTAGTCACCGTATCTCTGACACTGGAGCAACATGGGTTCAAATCCTAGTCTGCCGTTTAGTAAATATGTGCCTTTGGGAAAGTCACTTCTTTCCGTCTGCTTCATCTTTAACATAGGGAGGATGAAACAACCCCCTCCTTGGGTTGGTGTGAGGATTGAATAAGATAATGCATGTGAGATACTTAGCGATGTGTCTGGCATGCAGGACATGCTCAATCAATGTTGAATGGGGTGCTCTCCGTGATTTAAATGAGACTTGGCTAAAACAGAGAAGTGAGGGTCTTCCCAGGGGGAGAGTGAGACAGGGGCTCAGACTGAGGACAGAGGGCCCTCTCTCTGCTGGGGTCTTGGGGGGCACAAGGCAGGTGGTGCTCAGATGCGCAGGACAGGCGAGGCTGCATGTGGCTCTCAGCTGCTTGTCAGTAACGACAGCAGGGTGAATGGGGCTCAGATGAGGAGAGAGAGAGGGAGCCCACCCGGGAGCTTCTGATCCCCAACTCTTGCCACCAAGGGAGGAAAGCCAGGGGCGCAGGTGATGTGATAAGAAGGCCCCAAGGAGTGCTCGTTCCGGAGATTTCAAAGTTCACCCCTTCCTCCTACAGGAACCAAACTTTAATAACCAGAGCTGGGGAGTGAAAGAGAAAGAAACCAGACTAGCAAACCGCTCCCCTTTAAACAGGTCACATTGTGTTCAGAAGTCGGCTTTGAAATTGTGCATGTGTAACCACAGCAGAGAGGGCTTGGTCTTATGTTCCCGCCTGAGGGTGAGTCAAAAAAAAGAGAAGAAATGAAAGGGAGAAAGAAATGGGAGAGACTAAAGGAAAAAAAAGGGACTAAGAGAGACAATCAGGGGAGAGAAGAGAGAGGGGAAAAAATTCTATTATCATCCACTTACTTACTCAGAACACAGACTTGAACCAGCCACGGACGCCCATCTTCAAGAAGGTCGTGGTCTCCTTGAGGTCGTTGAGGATGGTGAAGGTCCATGAAGTTGTTTTGAGTAGTATTCTGTGCCATCACTCCTGTGCATTATTATGTTTAATCCTGGTAGCCTGCTTCCAGTTTTAGAGATGAGGACACTGAGGCTCAGAGAGTCTAAGTAACCCATCCAAGGGCACACAGCCAATGCGTGGCAACACCAGAATTTGGACTCAGTCCGTGATGACTAATGCTGGAAATATGACAAATGACTGACTTTGCTATCCAATATGAAATAAAGGCAAAGAGGAAAGATGAATCAAATAGTATGGGAATACCAAAGCCAGGAAGTATAGAACACACAGCCTAAAGTAAGGTTTCTCAGCTTCTGTGCTGTTGACATTTTGGTTGGGTAATTTTTTTGCCATGAGGGCTGTCTTGCACATTGTAGGATGTTCATCAGTCTCCCACTTGATGCCAATAGCACCCCCTCTCCCCAGCTGTGACAACCAAAAATGTCTCCAGATATTGCCAAATGCCACCTGGGGACAAAGTCACCCTCTATTGGTAACCACTGCTTTAAGGAAGGTGTTAAAAGTAGTAATTGCTATGAATTGAGAGTCAATTAAATGCCCTGTGAAGAGTATTTGGTCTCACTTAATACCTCATCTAATCCCCAAAAGAACCCCATGAGGCAGGCATCGTTGCTTCCATTTTATAGATGAGACAGTTAAAGATCAGAGAGCTTAAGTGACAGACTCAAGTTCACTCATCTAGTAAGAGTCATAGCTGGGATTTAAACCCCAAGTCTATATACCCCTTCCCCCAGTACTGATCAGAAAGGGAAACAAAACATGGGAAGTAGACAGGCCAAGGAGAGAAAACATCATAATGCAAGGGAGTCAATAAAGATGCTGAAAATGCAGGGATAGATCCACCATGTGGCCTGGTGACATTATGCCATCACTGGCATGAAATGTCTTTAAGCTGCCATTTCCCAAGCAGCACCCTAGTTCCCCCCTCCTCCCAACCCACCACTTCCTGTGCAGTGCCCTGCACGTGAGTCCACCCCGACTCTCTCTCTCTCCCACTCTCATATCTCATAAGGAGAGACGACATATTCCAAATGCTCTGTGATTTATGGGGAACAGCCACTTCCCCTGAGCATCCATCTCTCTTCACAGGGACACATATGTTAGGGAGCATCTATCCCAGAAATGACCCACATTCATTTTCTACCAGGAGCCAATGGGCAGGGGAATTCACAAAATGCCCCTAAATTACAAACGAGTGGCGGGGGGCGGGGGGATCCTTTCTCTAGAAACCTTTTTTCCCCAAGCCTGAACCTGGCTATAAATCACCCTACAAGTATCACACACCGCCGTAAACTGCAGATGTGTGGGGAACAGCAAGGTGGACATTCGCCAGCGAGAGAGAGGGAGAGGGAGAGGGAGAGAGAGAGAGAGAGAGAGAGAGAGCAATGTTGACCACTAACTTGGAGGTGGTGGTTACAAGAGGAACCCACCCTGACCTGTTCCACTTCCAACAGCCTTTGCTTGACATTTCAAGGCTGATACCTTTAGAGCAACAGGCACATTTCTCTCAACGATTTTTTTTTAAACACCCACCCCACCTTTCCAATCCCTGCAAAATAGAGCAAGCATTTGTTCTTAATCTTTGGGGGGGGGGATTTCCCTTTGAAAATATGATGAAAGCTATAGACTCCTCCCATCATTAAATAAATGATTGTTTACTTGTGTTAAAGACTTCAAAAATGGTTAAGACTGGTTTATGGTTTGTTTGGGGTTTTTTTTTTTTTCTTTGGAAAGATAAAGGGCTTTTCTTCCTGTTGTGTTTTTTTTAAAGCATTTTTTTTATGTATTGACTTTTCTGAAACATTTACTGATGTATAACATGCCTACAGAAAAGTTCACAAATCATAAATGTTCAGCTTAATGAGTTTTCACAAACTGAACAAACCGGTGTAACCTGTGCCCAGATCTTGAAAGAGCATTACTGCATCTGGAAGCTTCTGTACCATCCTTTCTAGTTTTGTCTGGTTTTGTCTTTTATACAATATGGGATCATATAGCATAGTTCTTTTGTGTGTAGTTCCTTTCACTCGATATTATGTTTGTGAGATGTACCTATGTTATGGTGTGTCATTGCTGTTTATTCTTATTAACATGCAGTTTACCTTTGTGAGAATAAACCACAACTTTCTGCATTCTACTGTTGCAAGTCATTGGGGATGTATTCATTTTTACAAAATTGCATTGAGATTATGTTCTTTAGGGTTGTAATGTTAACCCTCCCTATTTGTGAGTGTGTTTCACGCTCCCATTTATGGTAGCACTGCATAGTAAATTCTTACAGCAAAAAAATCCAGCACTGCAGGGAGAAAGCAAGTAGTAAAAATTATTTTTGCTTTCTTTTCTTCTCTCTCGCAACTCAATTTATTCAGTCCCACCGTTACTGTTTTGCTGAGCATCCTTCTAGACACATTTCTATGCATCAGTACTCTAATATATGCAATGCCCAGTGATATGGTTCATTTTGCTTTTACATAAATGCAATTGTTCTACACTTTTTTTCACTTATCAATATGTCCTGCAAATCTTTCCGTATATCGTCCTCATGACTTTGAGCATTCTTCCATTGCATAGACCCACCATGACTTATTTAACCAGTCTCCTCCTAGTAGGTATTTAGGCTGTCTCCAGTTTTCTGCTGTGGCAAACAAGGTGGCAGTGATCATACTTTTTCATGCTTATTTATGGGCTTTTGCAACTATTTCTCTTGGCTAGAAACGGAGAGGTAGAATTTCTGGGTGTATACATTTGCCTCTAAGTGTTTTTATGAGGTCAATGGATTGTCCACACCACCGTGAATTCTGAGTAAAACTTGAAGTTTATGTGAAGGCATTCAGCAGAATGATCACAATTTAAAGACTAGGCAGATGCCTGGAATTGAGAAGAACAGAAGAAAAAACTTACTTAGACTTTACTTAGTGACAATTTGCCTGCACCTGGGTCCCACGGGATGCTGCCACCTTCCAGAGATTTCACAAAGGGAAGAAATGACTGTCAGCCTGTGGTGCAGTTAGTTGAAATGGAATACCTGGGACATGAGGGACAGCTCTTTGGGAACAACTGGAATAATCATGATAATAACACAGCAAACATTCATTGAGAACTCACTGTGTGTTAAGCACTGTGCATAGATTGCCTAATTCAATTCTTATCTTACCTCCATGAGGGAAAATACTGTATGGAGTCCCATTTTCCAGCTGGACAAACTGAGGCTTAGATAAAGTCACCTGCCCAAAGTCTTATTCACTATGTTAATTAATCGCTGGGGGGATTATACCATTAAGCAAGCTTGACATGAGTTTTGCCTCCAGGACACTCATTGTCTACTGTTGGAAACAGAGGAACCACCCAGTGATTATAATGCAGTCATGCTTGGTGCTGTGCTCAGCCAGTACAGTGCCACCCCAGACTGCTGAAGATGGCTGCGATAGAAAGATGACTTGGAGACAACAGGAACCTAAAACCACTCCCGCGAAGGTAAAGCTCTTCCAGCTCTCTCATTCCTTCGTGCTAGATCAAATGTTGACACCCACGCCAGGAAAAGGCGATTCATAAAGCTGGTTCATACCGACAGCACGCAGCAGGGACCAATTCTGTGCTAACCGCATCACCCCCATCAATCCTCTCAACAGGTCTTTGAGGAAACTGAGGCTCAGAGAGGAGTGACTTGCCCAAGGCCCTCAGATAGTAGGAAACAGAGCTGGGATTTGAACCCAGGTCTGTGTAATTCTGGGGCTTGGAACCTCTGAGCATACAGCCCCCTCCTTCCTGCCCTTCAGACAGTCACAATCTGGCATTCCTCAATTAAAAATATCCCAGGGTCAAAGGGACCTGGATGTGCTTTGACGATGGAGTGGGTCGAGAACAGATGTCTCTCTTTTGGTCCCAGCACCAGCTTGCAGTCTCCATACTTAACAACTTAAAATATCAAGTCACACCACTGTCCCCAAGTCAGACTGATGTGTTACAACTTTGTCCTTTTTTTCCAAATTGATGTCTCCTGATTTCCTGCTGCAGGGACCAATGATTGTTACTGTTTTTATTATTTTTAGATATCTATTTATTTCAAGTTAGCGAACCAAGCAATCCCTGACACTGCCCATGCATTATGGGCCTATTTCCGCAGAGTTCTGACAAACCCGCCCAGGGGCAGAAAATTAAACTATTCCAAATTACCCAGATCAAGGCGAGCCCAGATTGGGCGCTCTGAGACAGGGGTTGGGGTGGGGGGCACCTTTTCAATCCTGCCCTTTGGAGACCTCCAAGACTAAACAGTTTAGGCCACATCTTGAAGAAAATTGCTTTATCCTTTCACCTTTAAGTGGATTCAGGCGCAATCAGTTGACTTGGGAGCGCGTGGAGGTCAGCACACACACGCCAGGATGGGGGCGGGGGGGTGGCTGTAGGCAGAGACACAGGAAGATGGGCGGTGAATAAATAAAGGAAGATGTAAAAGCCAGGGCGGTCGGCTTGTAACCTCTAACATCTGGTGCCATATAGGAGTGTACATGGGAAAACGGTGGAACTGGGGCTGGGGAAGGGAGGCAGAGAAGGAGACTGGGGAGGGGGAGATTTTCAAAGATTGTGACTGTGACAAACAAGTCTGCCAGCCCCTCTCAGATGTCACAGGAGGAAGCAGAGGGGGGTGGGAAGAGGAAGAGAGAGGGAGGAAGAGGTCAGGCCTCCAATCCCCATGGCTAGGGGACACTCAAATGCTTGCAGATGGGAAACAAGGAACGGCACAGGGCAAATAGCATCTGGCTGCCTTGAAGCACGGCGCAGAGAAAACTTGTTTTATTAAAACTGGCAAAGCTCTCTTGATGTGAGTAGGCTGGTTCAGGGGGTGGGCCAAAATCTGAGGTATGTCCCCTGCCCACGTTCCTAGTTTTGACGTCCTTGCCTCTGGCTGGGCATGATCTTATGAGCCCCCTCCCCCCACTGGGACAGCCTAAGCACTCTAAACTTGCATCCTCGGAGGTCCTCACCTGCTCACCCCCAAATCTTATCCTCAGAGAAGATGCCCAGGAAGAGAAGTTTAGCTCCAAACACAACTCGGCCCCATTCTTCGAGCTAACACGAAAGGGATTCCGTACCGCTCTGGCCTAAGTGAGAACCAGACATTGACTCAGATGTCCAGCTTCTAAACTGCCATTATGTGTTTCTACTGGGTTATTTATTTAAAATTGTATAGTTTCTACTTTTAGAGACAGGGTCTTACTCTATTGCCCAGGCTGGAGTTCAGTAGCACAATCACAGCTCACCGCAGCCTGGAACTCCTGGGCTCAAGCAATTCTCCCACATCAGCTTCCCTGGTAGCTGGGACTATAGGCACGTGCCGCCATGCCCAGTTAATTTTAAAACATTTTAAAAATAAAAACAGAATCTTGGTATGCTGCCCAGACTGGTATCAGACTCCTGCAAGTGATCCTCCTGCCTCGGCTTCCCAAAGTGCTGAGATTACAGGTGTGAGCCACTGTGGCCAGCAAAACTGCTATTATTTGGAACACTCTAGATTTTGATGTGTTCGGGGGTCTTTTGTGTTTCAATTCCAGCAACCACATTCAAGCCTCCTGACTTTGTTCTCCTGGCACAAATAAAGAGTTTGTCCCCACCCTCAACTTTCTTGCTACTTCCCTTTTTATTTATTCATTTATTCTTGAATAGGAGTCTTACCCTGTCACCCAGGCTGGAGTGCAGTGGCATGCTCATTGGCCACCTTCCAGAGATTTCACAAAGAGAAGAAATGACTATCAGCCTGTGGTACAGTTAGTTGAAGTGGAATACCCGGGACATGAGGGACAGCTCTTTGGGGACAACGGGAATAATCATGATAATGATTATTATCATGAACCTGCTGCTAGGCTCAGGTGATCCTTCCACTTCAGCTTTCCAAGTAACTGGAACTACAGACATGGTGACATGGTGATGTACCACCGCACCTGTCTTATTTTTTGATTTATTGTAGAGACAAAGTCTCTCCAAGTTGCCCAGGCTGTTATGGAACCTTTGGGCTCAGGCAATCCTCTCACCTCAGCCTCCCAAAGTGCTGGGATTGTAGGCTTAAGCCAACGTGCCTGGCCATGACAATGATTATTATCATGGACCTGCTGGGCTTAGGTGATCCTTCTGCCTAAGCCTTCCAAGTAGCTGGAACTACAGGCATGCACCACCACGCCCAGCTAATCTTTTGATTTATTGTAGAGATGAGGTCTCTCAAAGTTGCCCAGGCTGGTCTCGAACCCGTGGGCTCAGGCAATCCTCTCACCTCCGCCTCCCAAAGTGCTGAGATTACAGGTGTCACCCACTATGGCTGGCAGTATCTTTTATCATTCTTAGTAAGTTTTCAAAGGGATCTTTTGGATGCTTAAGAGTCCAGAAACTAAGCCTTCAGCTCACCATGGATTAAACCTTGAAGACATTTAATTTGGTATGTTTCGATATCTGTAGGCAGGTGGTTGGTTTCTAGGTTTGAGGCAGCCACTCTGATGGACATCAAGGCCAGCTCTGTCCATTCATTCACTCCACCAAGCTCAATACATTAACTTCCCTTCTTATTTGTTAATACATGCTCACAAGATGGCAGCCACAGCTCTGAGTATTATGACCTCAACCAAAGGCAGAAAGAGTAAAAGACAAGCGAGACCTTTTGCTGGAATCACTTTCTCCTTTGATCAATAAAGAAGCAAAATTTCCAGAGTCTTCATCACCTCCATCCAAGTTTCACTGATTAGTATTGAGTCACAGGCCCACCTCTAGACAACAGGACAAAGCATGAACAAAGTCTATTTGTAGGGAATAAAGGGAACGACTCTTGGGTGGGTAATCACAGTGTCTGCCTCATCGGCTCCCCCCCAAATCCTTTTCTTTAGTGTCTGCTCACATGGGTCTACATTCCTTAATAACCAAGCCATCCCTGGGTCCTTCTCTTTCATTGACTCCTTCCCCAAGGCCTGCCCTGTACATACCTCTTTGACTCTCCAAAATCCCTCATATGATGCTGGGCATGCAGCAGGTACTAAATAAATGCCAAGATTCATTTTACCATTTCTGCAATGTGGCAACTCTAGGACTAAACAAATAAACTGGGAAATTTCCATCGCGGAGCTCAACTTTCTGAGCTCCAATACTTATTTAAGGACATTAGTGGTTAAATGACCAGGTGTTGAAGTCATAGAGCCTAGATTCAAATCTCAGTCCTACTGCACCTTGGCTATTGTGGCCCCGGGCAACCTGTTAAAATACTCCAAACCTCAGCTTGCTCATCTGTAAATTGAAAATAATCATACCACACACTTCCTAGGTTTGCTGTGATAATTAAGTACGAGGATGCACAGAAGTACTTAGCATCATGGTACAGAGAAGTGGTAAGAAGTACCTGCTATACTTGCTGTCATTTCCCTAGTGGTCAAGTCCATGGTCACCTCACTTTACCTCCTGCTGCTCCACCAGGTTGACTCATCTCAGGAATTTTTCTTCCACCCTGGTTTTAGTGAAGGTTTCCCCTCAACCCCATCCTTGGGACACAGGGCATTCCGGGCAAGGTTTTTGTTTTTTAGAGGGCCACTGGTTTCCGCTTGTAAAGTGGAGATCACACCCTGATCTTCACCAGTCCTGGGACAGCAAAAGGACTCAGGAATTGAGGCTGATTTCTACTGGTTTAGTTGGAAATCAGGCAAGAGAACTCTCAGCAGCTTCTTTTATATTTATTTCTGGCCAGATCAAAGGTCCTGTCGGCAACCTGTCTTGATGCCTTGATCCCTGTTTTTCTTAGCTGAATTTTTTTTCCGGATGGTGTTCATTCCAAATAAGATACTGAGAGGCCCTCTGGGGATAGGGGAGAGGGAGAGAGAGAGATAGAGAGAGAGAGAGAGAGAAAGAGAGAGAGAGAGACTGACTGTGAGTGTGCAGAATTTAGTTATGTCTTGCTATAAATAAGTCTACAGAATTGTACAGATCTCAGTGGCCTGAGATCAACACCTGCTTACCATGGTGGGAAAAAGACAAGCTGTTTGTGGGTATTTCTGGATTCTTAGTGGGATTCAAACAACTTTCAAAGACACCCAGTCAAGACTAGACTAATAAAATACTAACAGTAATTACTAAAGATGAGAGAGCTGGAGTTCAGCATCATTTGAATCTCAACTTCCCCACTTACTGTGTAACCTTGGAAAGGTGTCCTCACTTCTCTGTCTCAGTTTCCAGATCTGTAAAAGGGAGGCAATAATAATACCTAATGCACAGAGTTTGCGGGAAGATTAAATAAGTTGGGAAATGTAAAGTGCTTAGACCAGTGCCTGGCAGAGAAACAGCAAGTATGAGTTTATTAATATTTATTGAGCAGGCATTGGGCGTACATGACTGTGTTCAATCCTTACAACAGCCTTTGATGTCAGTGTTGCCATTTATAGATCTAATCCTTTCATAATTAATTTTTCAAGACAGGAAATAGAGAGGTACAGGGACTTGAGCAACTTGGCTACAGCTAGTGAGTAGCAGAATCAGAGTTTATAACCAGGTTAACCTGATGACGAGACCAAGCTCGTTGCACTCTGCCTCACCTGGTCAGACAGGACTAGCTGTGTCAGTGATATAACCAACAGAATGGCATCTATTCACTGAGGGCAGGTAAAGCAAGACACACTTGCCTACTTCACTTTGATGGGGGTTGCCCCTGCCACTTAGACGAGTTGCTTTAAGCACATCAAGGCAGAGGGGGATGAATCACCCCTTGCCCTTCATCTCTATCTCCTCGTTGAGGTTTGCAGGGAAATTCTGGGCCTGTGTAAACGTGAAGTAGGTCAGGCCACAAGCCAAGCCTGCAGGTAGTGCAAGGAGTGACTGCACAGTAGGTGAAAGTTTTGGACAACGTATCAGCTCAGGAAAACTTCACTTACAAACCGGCTATACCACCTAGGTTAGAGCAAGCACCCGCTGCCTACACCACTCATGGAAGTTCTGGAGCTGACATCTAGGAAAATACCAAGGCTCCTTCCTGGGGGCTTGAGAAGAGGGTGCTCTGGTGCATTTAAATGTTCCTTGATAAAAATGCAGCCCCTTAAGACACGTTTACCACTGCACTTCAAAACTGTTCCAAACATTTCCGTCACTCTCCTGTTTTAGTCAAAGTAGATCTTTGAAGATTTCTTTGAGAGTTTAAAATCTTGAAGAGCCTCAGGGTTCTATCTGGGAACATCAGAGACATTTGACAGAACTGGACAGAGCAATGGAGGAGTGGCTTGGGTTGCCTTCCTATGTACCCAGGAAATGTGCTTTACTTTGCTTCTCCCACCTCCCGATTTTTTATATGAGCATGTTCCCTTTGATTTGTTTATTTCCTCTCAAAAGCTTACTCTGGCCCCCTGTGGTCCCGTGGAAATAGTAGCAACTGACATTTATGGAGCAATTCCTATGAGCTAAGAATAGGGCTAAGCCCTCTACACTTACCACTCCCTTTACATTCACAACATACCTGTGAGTTGGTACTACTGATGTATTGTGCCCATTTAAAAAAAACCAAACTTGTTCCATGCCAATACAGGGCATAAATGGAGACACTGGGATTAGAATCAACACCTATCTCCAAAGCCAATATTTCCAACCTCAACTATCTTATCTATCCTATCACTTTATCCAGATCAGTTTTAAAAAGTGTCTGACACCATATATTGTCATCTTTCTTAGTACACATCTGTTTCATTTGGTACAGTAAAGCTCACCCTAATAGCCTCGCATTAAATAAGCACTTATATGTGTCAGGAACTACGCAGGTGTATTTATATGCACTTTCTCTGATCCTGCCGGCAGTCCTTGTGAGATGAGTATCAGGTGCTCCATTATACAGACGAGCAAACAAGTTCAGAGAGGTTAAGGGCATGGCCTCAGGCCAAGGAGCTGGTGAGAGGTAGAGCCAGTTTTCGGAATCAGGTTTGATGGGTCCAAAACCCATGTGCTTTGTTTCATGCTTTAGTAACTCCCACTAGCTGTCAGCTTATCAAGGGCTGGGCTGGTATTTTATGTTCTTTAGTGTTTCCAGAACCTAGCACAGCACCTGACTGTGAACTGGGTGAACTAAAAGGCAAAAAAAAAAAAAGAGATGGAATCAAGGAGCCAAGCTTAGTGCAGACTCTAGATCGGCAAGTGGTACAAATACAATGGGAAAAAAAGATATGCTTCTTTTTTAATGGATCATCTACAGAAAACTGGAAATAAGAGTGACTTGTGACCATCCCGAATACCCAAGATGACTAAGACCCAGATATATATTGGATCCCTGCAAGTATCTGTCAAATGAATATGCTCATCTACTCAAGACCAACACATGGATATTAAGTAGACATCTCGAGCTTGCTGTTTCCACAACACTGATTGCTCCCATCACATAATCTCTCCTCCCACCATCTGCTCCATCCCCAGAAATGGAAACTCTGTCCTCGTCATCCTTGACTCCTCTTTCTCTCACACCCCACATTAATCCGGTGGCAAATCCTACCTGCTCGACTTTCCGAGTATCTCCTGAAATCTGACAACTTCTCACCTCTCCACAGCTGCTGCCCTAGTCCAAGCCACCATCACCTCTCACCTGGGATGTGGCAACAGCCTCATCATTGGTTGCTCTGTGACACCTCATTCTCCCCTGTATCCCCCACTTAACAGCCAGAGGGATCCTGTTAAACCCTAAGTCAGATCGTGTCACTCCTCTGCTCAAAATGAGCAGCAGACGCCAACCTCATGGCTTTGGTACTGCTGCTTTCTCTGCTGGGAACTGTCTGCCACAGAAATCTGTGAACCCTGCTCCCTCATCCCCTTCTCTCATGCCACTGCTCTGCCATCTGTCACCTTCTCAGTGAGCCTTCTCGGACCACCTTTCATAAAATAGAACCCTCTCTACTTTCCCAGAACCCAGCCTTCTCTCCCTCCCTTCACTTGCTTTATTTTCCCCTATTGTCACGTTCTATCTGTATCGATATAACACCTATGGGGTACCAGCACACAAGTTTCACAAGGGCAGGAAGCGTGTCTGCCCCAACTCAAAACACCCAGAACAATGCTTGACAAAGGATAAATATTTGCTGAATGAATGCATGCTTTTTTCCCTCTTTGGAATGTGTTGGGATCATCCAGATAGGTACACTACTATCTTTACCAAAGTTGTCACATAGCACTTTCTGTGATGATGGAGAAGTTCTACATCTGTGCTATTTAATCCAATATGGTAGCCACCAGCCACATGTGGCTAATGAGCACTCAAAATGTGGTCATTGCAACTCAGGAACTGTAGATATTTAAAAATTCATAGACTTTACATTTTAGAGTAGTTTTAAGTTTACAGATAAACAGAGCAGTCAGGAGGGAGAAGGGACATTATTTTTCATTTTATTTCCTTTTGGTTTATTTAAATGGCCATATGTGGCTAGAGGCTGCCATATTGGGCAGAGGAGACTGAGTCTGAGACTGAGAAGGAAGTCTCCTGTCTCCTTCACCGCCCTTGTATGCATCAGTCCCAGGAGGGATCGAGTGGACAGCCCCAGGGAAGATCTCCAAGGATTTTCTTCCAAAGAATTCACCAATGCCCCCAAAGGTGGTTTCAGTTTTCCAGGCAGACAGGTTTGCAGATCAAACTACAGGAAAAATAGGAAGCATATAGCACAGCAGGAGAACCTTCAATGAAAATGAGCCAGTTGTTGCAAGAAAGGCCCCCTTGTCAACTCGTGTATGTAGGTCTCCCGATGAATCAACCTCCATGAGGCCCATCTAACTCACCTCCAACCCACCTTCTCACCCCTTTCCACTTCTCTGTGCTCTTCCCTGCATGTTTCCCCATTGTCCTTGGTGCTCACCAGTTTAAGGACTGGATCAAGGGCTACCTTGAACCCTTCTGCTAATTCTTCTCTTCCCAAACCTGGCCTAACTATTTTAGATCTGTAATCTGGCTTTTGGTCTCCATAACAACCAGCACATCAAACAGCCCTAAATACAACAAAGATTTCTGTCTTTTTCTCCCTCTTTCTCTATACATACAGTGTGTGTGTGTGTGTGTGTGTGTGTAAAGTGCAAGAAGAGAAGGAATGGCATTCAAATTTTAAAAAAAGTAAACAAACGTTGACAACAGAGACCATTTTAGAGAAGAGCAAAAGGACATCGAACTGCCTGTAATTAGCGGCCACCACATCCCAAAACAAAATCAGACTTTCAGGCCTTGCAGCTTAGTTGCCATAGAAATGGGGCCCGAGACCCATCAGGCTGTCTTTCTAAAGCGATTCCTTCTCTGGCCATGCCCACATCAAAGGGAGCCTCCCCAAGTTTCTTTGTGGTGTAGAGGGTACCCAGGGCCTCTTCATGCCTCCAAAGGAGGCAGGCAAGGGGAAGGAAAGACCCAAAAAGAAAAATGCAGAAGTGTCTCTATCCAGACATGCTGGCTTCTCATGTGGCACAGCAGGAGGAGGATTCAGTCAAGCAGTGTCTCAAGGACTTTCTGTCTCATGGATGTGCATACTGGCCATCGGAGACTGCCACTGGTCAATGCTTTCTTTTTTTTTTTTAACATTTGTTTTCATTTTTATCTCTACACATTAAAATAAGGTTTCAATCACACTTTGCTTACAGTTTTACTTCTTTTTTTCACTTAATATTAGAAAAGTAAACATTGCCACATGGTACTTGTATTTTTTGCATGATTGTCTGTCAGTTAGGATCCAGGCTAGAGACAGCACACCACTTATTTTTTAGGATAATGATTTTTCCTTAAGTGTCAGCTGTACAAGAAAAATTAAATGCAAATAAAAACTGCAAGGGAGAAAGAAAGGAAGGAAGGAGAGAGGAAGAGAGGAGAGAAGGGAGGGAGGAGGAGAGGGAGGGAGGAAGGAAGAAGAAATTAATCCATGACACTTCTGTAATAGTTGAGAAATTCTTAAATTAGAAAGAAAAACTCGGTACAGAACTCTTGAAAATAAGAAACAAACAAATGAACAAAGAATAACAAGTAGGAAAGCAAGAAATTAGTGGGTAAAATAGAAAAGAAGCAAATATTATTGACACATCTATTCATTTCTTGGAGTATGCTAGAGACAATAGGGATTGACCTTTTTATCCTTATGTCATCAATATACAATATCTCTTTTCATTCCTGGTAATCTTATTTCCTCTGAAATATATTTTGACATCATTATAATCACTCCAGCTTCCTTTTTATTAGTTTTTGCTTAGTATATCTTTTCCTAGTCTTTATATTTTAGCCATCTATATCATTATATTTGAAGTGAAGTCCTCCAAACAGCATATAGTTGAGACATGTTTTTTAATCCATTCTAACAATCTCTGCTTCTTAATTGATGTATTGAAATGACTTACATTTAGTGAAATTTTGATCTGTTTAGATTTATGTTTGTCATTTTATTATTGTATTCTCTTTGTTCCCCCTGTTTTCCATTTCTCTGTTTTCCCTTTTCTGCCTTTTTGAGGAAGATCATGTAATATAAGAAACTGTTAACCAGATAGTATCTTACATATCATGTTCAGTTATTTTTACTATCTCCTGGAGGCAATTAGCTCATTGACTATCACCACAAAATTTCCTAACTCGTCTGCAGGATAGGGATAAAACTTTCTCTCCAGTCTGAATCATGCTGCATGCTTACTCATCAGCCAGAGTAAATTGAAAAAACAGAAAGGCATAACAAGCTATCATCAAGGTAGCAATTTGAGAATTAGTGTCCCCACCTATGAGTAGAAAACAAAAGAAAGATACTGGTATCATTAAATTTGGTTTGGAAGCATAAAGGTGGGCTCAGCATAGTGGAGACCAGACACCTAAAAATAAGGTACTGTCCAGCTTGTGCTGGAATCATTGAGGAAGCCCAACGAGGCTGGTTCTGATAGATCAGAAAACCGCAAAGTGGATTCAGGAACTGCTACTGAAATTAAACATTCTACTGGGGTGACTGACAGCAGCAGCAAGCAACCAGGAAGGAGTAAGTCTCTTGTTTTCTTCCAGTCTTTCGGTTACCTTTTCACACCCACCTGTTGGTACAACTTTTCACAGAAAAGTCACATTCCCAGCATCACAAAGCCAAGCATAGGAGGATGGGATCAGAGAGCCAACAGCATGACAACCAGGCCTCTCAACATTAAATGTATACCTACTTAAACTAGTCTCTCATACTGAACATTTAATTTGTCTCTAAGTCTTTGCTGTTATAAACTTGGCTTCAGTAGTATACCTCCTACATCTGTAGCAGATTATTTCTTTGAGATTTATTTCCCAAAGTGAAATTAATTTGCTGAACAGTATGGGCATTTTTAGGGGTCATGAAACCTATGACCAAGATGTTCCCCTTAAAACTCTCTATCTCAGCTCTATCTATAAGTGTTCTAAATTTAAATCAATGATTGTGAAGTTACTCTATGTACATTTGTTGATGATGTCCTCTCAGATTCCCAAAACGTTCTGCCTTGGTCTTTTTCTACTTATCGCTAGCCCATAGTAAACTTTTCTCTTAACTGCATCTTTATAATAGAGTCACTCTCATTCATTTGCCACTCAAGTTTCCCTTTCTGTTTTTACATTTCTTAGTTCTCTAACTAATCAGCCAAGCACATTGGTCAAGAGAGAGGGCTCTGGGGCAGACTACCATCTCTCATACTCGATTTCAACGTCTCCTGACTGCGTGCCTGCAGGCAAGCAACTGAGTATCTCTAAGTTCTTTGTCAATATAACGACAAAATAATGTCATGTACTTCAGAGGATTGTGAGACTCAAATATGATAATTCAAGGAACCTAGGAAATAGCATGAGTTCAGTGAATAATAGCTACTGCTGTTGTGTGTATTGTTATTGTTATTATTATTGTTATTAGGCAATAAGCTCAGTGGGGGCAGGAATCATATGTTAGAATTATTTTCTTTTTTCTCATCTTAGTAAGAATGTCATCAGATTTTAAGAAACAATCACCCAGATAAGTTAGCTTAAGCAAAGAGGGACTTGTTACAACAATTGAGGGAATCTCAACAAATTCAATTTTGAGAGGCAAATTCTAGTTCTTTGGAACCCTCAATTCCTCTCTTATGGGTCATGTGTTTGCTCAGCTCTGCTAAAGCGCACCTTGATCTCTCTTTGCCTGTCCATTAGCTTTCTTTATTGACTCTAGTTCCTTTTGCTACATGTTATCATCCATTGAGGGCCACGGGTTCTAATCTTACGAGACCTTGCATACACATTGTCCTGAGTCCCATGATTCTTGAATTAATTTCTGAAAATAATTTTTAAAATAGTTTGACTCAAATCATGCCTATGGCCTACCATTGACCCAATCAGATAAGGCCAGGGAGCACAGGTCACATGGCACAATCATGGTTGCCTCAGTACACTGTTTCAGAAAGGGTAAGACATACCCTTTGAGACTGCTGACATACCTGCCTCTGTCATGTCTCACCAAGAACACTGAAGAAAGCAATACAACTGGATTAACTGAGGGTAGCTAAAAACCAAAAGGAGTAAGGACTCTCAACAAGAAGCACAGAGATCTCAACAGCTGATCTGAAGCCCCAGTGGCAGGTCTGCTCAAAAATCCTGAAGGCAGGACCACCTGCAGACATCAGCAGTATTCTTCCCACCTACAGATCAAAGCACTACACCTGTCTACCAGTAAACACAGTTGCCAGACCCACCTACCTGTCTATGGTTCCTAGCAGCTGGCTTGACCACTCAGCGACCCTGGCAACAAGTCTACTTGTGGATGCCAGCAGTAGGTTTGCACATAGACTCAGGTACCAAACCTACCTGCCCACTCACTTGTGGATCCTGGATGCAAGCTCACCTGTGGTCCTCACAAACAGCCCACTCAGAATTTCTGGCTAGGCAGACTGATGATGGGCTCCCCCTGCCAAAGCCAGTTTGTAAAACTGAAAGAGGTGAGTTCTCCAAATACACAAACGCAAATGCAAGGCCACAAGGATTACAAAGAATGAGGGAAACATAACACCATCAAAGAAACAAAATACATCTCCAATAGCAGACCCTAAAGAAATGATGCTAGCCGGGCTC